>CM035409.1:177845138-177862638 GCA_020310875.1 Ceratopteris richardii | reverse complement strand
CGAGAGTGTGTGTGTGTGGGAGCAAGTGTGGGCATGTCAGCGTACGGTCAATTACATGTGCATAGATGTATGCTTGAGAGTATGCGAGCTTGGAAGAGTTAACATGTAGGTACGAGTGTGTGCGAGGTAGTAGGAAAAGAATGCGAAAGTATCAATCAAAGGATAACTGTGGTCTCCATGTAATCCAAGTGGACCGATTCCAGGGGGTTTGAGCAAAATAAATTCTTGTATAGTCACCCTTTCTGTGGGTATTAGGACTCAACATTTTGGCGATCCTGCTGGGGATCCCAAAAGAGGGCATATTCGTGAGCAATTGTGGACTCAAAGTAAAAGGAAGTGGCCTAGTACAAGTTAGTCGAACAAAACATAGGTGTGTGTGAGACACTTTCCCTTGGACTAAGAAGCGGAACATTTTGGTGTGTCTGCCGGGAATAGCTTGGCACGTCTCTATAAGAGAGTGCCATAGGTTCGCCTAGCGCCACATGTTGGTCGAGCTTGCGGACTCCAGATCTAGTACATGAGTGAGGGGAGCTCATCCTCAGGAGCAACACAAACTCAAAGAGAGGAACGCGCTCAGAGAAGAGCCCTTGAAAGAGAAAGGAAGAGGTGGGAATCGCAAGTTGAGTCAACCTCGACTAGCTCAAAGAAATCTGCTAAAAACGTGTACTCCCGTAGGAGAGTCGCGAATCAAGTGCGAAAGTTTGAAGGAGGGATCCTGAGGCCGCGTGTGCTAAATTTCTGGGATCGAAGTGATATTGATATCACACCTCTGTTCAAAATGGCTCAACGGATTTCGGTTCACTTGGGGGACTTCACCAAGTTTTCAAGTGCTTGGGACGAGGATTGAGATAGTTTTATCCAATTGTTTGAGGTTACTTGTGAGGCCAATGAGGTAGTTGACCAGGGTCAAAGGTTGAGGATTTTTCCAGCTATTCTCCGAGATGAGGCAGCCAATTGGTATGGGAATTTGACACCACAAGAGCGTGGAACTTATCAGATGCTCAAGGAAGCCTTCTTGGCAAAATTTCGACGACAAGGCTTCCAAGATAGATTGGCCCAACAGATGGATTACTTGCGACAGGGAGTCAATGAGAGCATCGATAACTACATTCAGAGAATGGAAACGTTGGTAAGAAAGATGGGCGCGAATGCCTCGAACGATGAGACATTGAAAAGAAGATTCATTTCGGGATTGAGAGATCCTACGGCACAGCAGCATATCAGCCTGACAAGACCTGCAACTTTAATGGATGCTAAGGAACAAGCAAGGCTTTGGGAGGAAGTACAATTATGTCAACAGAGGAAGATGGAGCTCTTATACGAACCTATGGGAGGCCCAGGAAACATACCGATGAAAGATCCTAGCCAAGGAAGTCCCGCATTGGCGACCCCAGCCTTTGTAGCTGCCACTAGCACGCCAGGCGAGGTAAAGCCTGCGCTAACTGAAGAACGAATATTGGAGTTGGTCACACAAGCTATAAAAGCTGCCACAATGACCCAGGAAACATACACAGTAAAACTAGAGGTAACTACAAACCCCAATCAAGTGTTTCGATCAAATACATGGTGTGGAAAGTGCCATGGTTACGGCCATTTGGCTTCAGAATGTCCTACAGTCTCGAGGGTATTCACAGATAGATCACCACCTAGAATGCGTTGTACTTTTTGTGGAAGAACAAATCACACGGAGGACCGATGTTACAACAAGAGAGCCTATGAAGAGAGGACCATGAAATCGGGAGACACAAGAGAAAGACCCTACACGGGATTGCCCGCTCAAAGTGTCCCGCCTACATCTCGTTGGGAAAATAGAAAAACTTATGGATATGGTGCTCAAGGTCAGGGAGGAGACTACCCAAGAGGAGCCGCACGCGATCAAAGAAGAGACGGTCCAATCCAGTGTTGGAGATGCCATGGCTTTGGCCATACTCAATCTAGATGTCCAAACGAAAAGAAACCAATTGATTATACCCCACTATGTAGGTACTGTAGTGGAGAGGGCCACTTTGATGAAGATTTTCCAAAACGAAGAGCTTCCACTGGCAAGGATAAGGGACCAGTAGGGTCCTCGAATTATGTTGATACTCAGATGCATTCCACAACGAGAGCTCAAGAGCATGTTCCTACAATCGGAGTAGTGTTCAAGACACCGAACCCTCAAGAAGGCTCTAGCTCGTCACTGCACTTTGTGGATGCTTACCAAGCCAAGAAACCACATAAAGAGCAAACTATGGCAGTAGTCACAAGGACCCAAGAGTATTCAAAGAAACATCGAGAAGGCGAAAGCGGAAAAGCTAGGACGGGAGAAGCCAGACAAAATCCAAGTAGAAGGACGTAGTAGAATCCTTGTACATAGATGTATAGTTATATATATATATATGCGCATATGTTAGCTATGATTTTTGTTGTCATAAATATTATCCCTTGCTAGCTCAAGAATTTGGACTTCTAATTATTTTTTTGTATTGTGCAGAGACTGTTAGAAGATAAGTAACAAAATGGCAGATCAAATAACTCAACTCTATTTGTACAAGCTAAGGATATATTTCTCGGACCAAACATTCGCCCGCATGGACATAGAGGTCGATGACTTTGAGACGGAATATGATGTGGAGGAAGCGCACTGGCTGGTATGCTTCATAAACCAGGGTTTGGGTATTATATTTTATATTGAGTGTTTTGAGGAATACCTGACCCAACATGTAGGATGGGTGGGGGATCGATATTACTATTTCGATGATTCGAGGGAAATGCCTAACGAAGAAAACGATATCACGTGGGCTTGGACAGATGTGTTAACAATAGGAAGTGATGATGGAGCTCCTGAAGTTGAGCCTGACTCGCCCTAGGGAAGTCGTCGGGATGCGAGTACGAGTTGAGGCTATATGAGACATCCCGGAGACTCACATTCTAGAGCATCTAAGGATAGGTATACGAGGGACCAAGTCATAGCCGGCTGTAGTTACCAAGTGAAAAGTCAACTCGATGAATACATATGTAGTGTCTGTAATTGAGAGAATGGAGTGAAGAGGTGGTTGATCTGTCAAAGGCTAGAGTGTATATGTTTGCATGCATGTGTGGGAAAAGTGGGAAAATCCCTTTCTTCCTCTCCCTAATTCTCAGGACTGGGGCGAATTAATTAACTATGAAAAAAATATATATATATTGTGTTGTACCAACGCGCTATGGTGGGCTAGTAGGTGGGTGGGTTTATCCTAGCTGGGTGGTTAGGACCACGAACCGCAGCTAGTTTCGCCATAGGCTTGGGATGTACATGTGTGTGTCTTAGCTACGCGCCATAACGGGTTGGTAGGTAAGTGGAGCCATCGTGGTCGGGCAGTCATGACCACGAGCTGCATCCAGCTTCGTTATGGGCTAGCTTGATATGTTATTTGTTATCATTATGTGGTTGTGTGTTGTGCGCTGCGTTGCATTGGTAGATGGGTGGAATCAACCTGACCGGGTGGTCAGGTCCATGAATCGCATCCAATGTCAATGCAGGCCAACGTGTGATTATAAATAAAATTTTGAAATTATTCCCCACTCCTGAGGGGGAGAGAGAGAGAGGAGAGGGCGACGATCGCCTGGAAGGGAATGTTATTTGCTTGTGTGATTGGTATATGGTGGCTTGCGACAGATCAGCTCACTCTGAATCGACATTCTTGAAGGCACGGAGACTGTATATGTACTTATGGATGAGACCTTAGCAAGGTAATGCAACGGTCTCGCTTTATAACTTGTGTGCTCTATCCGAGGGTTTTCCAGTGTGTGGGACACTCTAGGGTTTTTATGTAGGTCTTGACTTGTACTCGGGTCTCGATGGCTTTTGTGGGATGACGATGGGGATTCTTAGGGAGTGTCTAGTCATGGAATTGTACATAGCGAATAGTAGGTGCAATAATGGGGTATGCATTTTGGGTATGTTGCATCTCCAGTTGAATTCATTTCAATTATCGTTGTTTATTTCGGTATTTTCTTTACCGTTTCCCGCAATGATAGTTGCATCTATAAAACATGGAATGGTATGCATGTGTTATTTTGGTTGAGACTATCTTCATAATGGAATGCATGAGCAAATTGATGCATGTTGGAATGGGAGTTGCATATATGTGCGTGTTCTTGGATTATTTTGAAAGTGAATGATTTGTATGTATTCATGAGTGATTTTTTAGCACTAATGGCTTCAATGAGTGCAGGTCCAGTGGGAATGATGGCTCGATGAAGAGGTATGTAAATAAGTTGTACACTGACATTCTCAGGGCTGTTTGGATTATATTGCAGCAAAAGTGGCTCGTCAAGGACGACTTCGCAAATAAGAAGAGGGGAGTATGTTAGCTGGGAAATTGTTAATGATTCTGCACTAACATGTTCCATTTCGGAGATTTTTTTATTTTTGAATGTAGGTGTTTTGCAAGGAGAATTGATGTTGGTAGTGAGAAAACCCAATCAAATGTAGATGTGTGGATGATGAGAGGGCTATCTCATTGGCATGTGTTGCTTTGAAGATGCTTGTCAGAAGTGCGCATTGTTTACACGTCCCGAAGGATTCAGTTATTTTATCCAAGATTTAGGCTCCACTACTGATGAAGATGAGAGCTTAAATCACCTTGATGAGTGCTCGGCAGAAAATATATTTGCAGCTGAGGTGGTCCATGATGTGATCAAAACAATCTCTTTGGTGTTAGACAGTGAATGTTCCAGAAACTTGACTAGTAATGCAAGGGCTCTCACACAGCAGATTTTAGTTCAATGCATACGCTACACAGTATTGGAGGGATCAGGGCATGCTGAAAAGATAGCTTTTAGTTGTGCAAATTGGCTATCAGCTATAATGGATCGACTTTGTGTAGAAACCTGTGACTCCCAGCACGTGTTAGATTGGCTCCTTGAACCTGCTTATGCATGGCCTTTATGTGCAACGAGTTCCAGAAAATCCGAATCTATTTCAGAAAACAAATCTTCTCAGCATGCTGACTATCAGGAATCCCGGCATGGATATTTCGCAGCATTTATTGATGAAGTTGCATCACTTCTCGGGTGGAAGGTCGTGATTGCTAGTACCAACACTTTTGATACAGAACGTAGGCTGCCAATGGATAAAGGGAAATACCCAGAATCGGATTCAAAATACAGGATCTGGTTACTTATTGAGATGTTGTGTACATGGTACTGGCCTGGTGGCAGTGCGGTAGGCACTCTCTTGCCTTTTCTGGTGAGCTGTATGGATGGTATGGCGAAAGGTTGTGAAGTAAGCATTATCGACAATGTGGTTATCACACTCCACTCAGATTTGAATTTTTTTTCCTTCACGCAGGATGAAGTTACTTTTCCTTAATTTAAGGAAATGATTTTCATAACGTTGAAGTAAGAAAAAGGGGGATAAAGAGAGAAAGTGAGAAGGAGTGAAAGGAAAAAGGAATGTTTGTGGATGTGTAAGGGAGTGAGTGGAGCGAGAACAAAAGGGAGGAGCATGTGTGCATGAGCACAGAGGAAGGTGTGGGTATGAATGTGTGTGTGTAAGAGAGAATGAGAATGCCAGTATGGGTGTGCGCGTGAGAGCGGAGAGTTAAGCATAAGGACAACGTAAGTGAGTGTGTGTTGACAAGTGTGTGGTGCAAGGTGGGGACATGTCTCTGTGTGAATAGTTGTGGAATATGTGAGTGTGCTATGATTGTGGATTTTGGTTTGTGTGCCCGGATGAGTTTGCATAAGGTGCATGTGTGCGATTAATCAGTAGTTTGGGATGTGAGTGAATGATTGTGCAATCCTCTAATTGTTTGAATAATAAAGTGAGTGCATGAGAGCATATGTATGTATAGGTGAGGAGGAGGGAAGGAGATCGAGAGTGTGTGTGTGTGGGAGCAAGTGTGGGCATGTGAGAGTATGGTCAATTACATGTGCATAGATGTATGCTTGAGAGTATGCAAGCTTGGAAGAGTTAACATGTAGGTACGAGTGTGTGCGAGGTAGTAGGAAAAGAATGCGAAAGTATCAATCAAAGGATAATTGTGGTCTCCATGTAATCCAAGTGGACCGATTCCAGGGGGTTTGAGCAAAATAAAGTCTTGTATAGTCACCTTTCTGTGGGTATTAGGACTCAACATTTTGGGGATCCTGCTGGGGATCCCAAAAGAGGGCATATTCGTGAGCAATTGTGGACTCAAAGTAAAAGGAAGTGGCCTAGTACAAGTTAGTCGAACAAAACATAGGTGTGTGTGAGACACTTTCCCTTGGACTAAGAAGCGAAACTATATATATATATATATATATATATATATATATATATATATATATATATATATATATATATATATATATATATATATATATATATATATATATATATATATATATATATATATATGTGTGTGTGTGTGTGTGTGTGTGTGTGTGTGTGTGTGTGTGTTCTTGTAATGGAAGTCTTGGAAATTATGTGATAAAGAAAAGAGGCTTCTCATTGGAGTAGAGAAAGCCCTAGAGAAGAAGTGTTAGAATTAGTAGAATCAGTTTTAATTTTTTATTTTACAAATTAAAATTTTAAAATAACTAGAAGGAGGATCCACCATAATAATAGGCCTCCCTCAATGTTGTAGAGATATTGACTTCATTTTGAAATGTATTGACCTCTTCTTTTCCAAAAACTCATGTTTATGGCTTCTTGAGTAACTTTATTAATAGGTTTTGCATCTTTCTTCCTTACCACTGTTGAATATGGAATACAAAACTATTTTCCTTCCTGATTCATTCTTTATATTGGAATTGTGTATAAAAATTGACCATCCATATCAAGCTCTGTACATGAACATCTAGGGACTCGTCTAATTGAGCATCTATACAAGCATTTGAATTTTGTTATTACTTAGCATCAAATAACATGTCTCTAGATAGAAAAGAATGAGATAGGATGAGTCTCACATTGCACATAAGGTTAACTCCCACAAACATGATTGCTTCTCACACTAGCAATGCATACCTATACCAAATCTTGGCACCTTCCGCAAGCATAAGATATCCTAATTGCAATTGAAAATAATTATCACCACTCACTACCTATAACCCATTGTCTTGTAACTAACCAACTCAAATCATGCTCAAAGAGAATGTCGGGAAATATCATACATGTCTGAGCATATATGATGCACCACTAAGCAATGAAAGGAAACTATCCTCTACACCCTCAACATCATTTAATGAACCATTCGTTAGCATTATACTTTTGTGGGGAGCAGACTTTTGGGGATCTTACCCATCCGAGTACTATTCTTGCTTGGAGCTTGCTTCAAAATTAGGACCCCACAAGTTGGCCATCCATCCCATCCCTCAAATCCAATTATAAGAGTCTTATGAAGTAGGAAACTTAAGCACACATCTTATTCAAGAATCACTTTTATTCATACCACTCAAGTAGCGAAAGATGCACTTAACCGCCTGCCAATGCTTGACTCTTGGGCAATGCATAAACCTGCTAATCTGTGAGACATCAAACTTAATATCTAGCCGAGTAATGCATAAGTAAATCAAGCATCCAACAACCTGCTGATAGAGAACAGCATCAAATGCATCTCCAGCATCATGAAGACTCAATCGTAAACCTGTCTCCATAGGAGTAGCAATAGGCTTACAGTCTTCAAGGCCAAAACGCTGCAATACTGTGTCAATATATTTCGTTTGACACAAAGCCATTCCACCATCAACTCGCATAAATTGAATGCCCAAATAGTGATGCAAATGCCCCAAATCAGACATCTCAAATGAGGCATGCAAATCAGCCTTAAAATCAGCAATATGCTTCTCAATAGGACCAGTGAGCAGCATGTCGCCAACATAGACAACAATGATCAGAAGCACATCATTAGAACGCTTTACATATAAGGTGCTTTCAGTTGGACTGTTCTCAAAACCATGTGCAATCAGATAGGCATGTATCTTCTCATACCAAGCACGAGGTGCTTGCTTTAAACCATATAATGCCTTCTTTAACCTGCACAACTGGTTTTCATGCCCTTTCTGCACAAAGCCACGGGGCTGAAAAACATACACTTCTAAGTCACCATTCAGAAATGCAATTTTAATGTCCAATTGATATACATTCCAACCATGATGGGCTGCAAGTGCACAAATGCTCCGAACAGTAGTCATATGGCATGTAGGTGCAAAGGTCTCATCAAAATCAATGCCTCTTTCCTGTGCATAACCCTTTGCAACAAGCCTGGCCTTATACTTGTCAACTCTACCATCAGGTTTACGCTTCAGCTTGTATACCCACTTAGTGCCAATGGCCTTCTTGCCAGGAGGCAAGTCACATAAAGACCAAGTACCATTCTTCATTATTGCATCATATTCAGATTGCATAGAAGCCATCCAATTTTCTGAATTTTGTGTTTCATCAAACGAAACAGGCTCATTCTCATCACAGAGACTAGATGCAGCCATAGCATAGCAATCTGATGCAAAAGAGGCACTATGAGAGCCTGATCGAGTACGATATGACAGAGGTGCATCTAATTTTCTTTCATGCAAGGTCTGCACCAGCCATTTTGGCATAGTTCTTGCTTGCTCAATATCAGCTCTCTCATCCATAAGTGCATCATTTACATCTGCATCAGAAATGGAATTATCTGCATCATCACATGAAACCTACAAAGGCTGAGAAGTTGCCTCATTAGGACCAACACTAGACTGTCCACCTGTAAAAAGAGGCAGCAAAGTATCATACATGTCTTTGGAACTAACAAATGTCTCCTTAGTACATGAAAGCAATGGCTGAATAGCATCTTCCACAAAAACAACGTCACGACTAACCAGAATGTGTTTAGTCTGTGGATAATACAGACGATAGCCTTTACTTTCAGAACTCTACCCAACAAAAATACATTTTAGTGCCTTATCATCCAATTTCCTGCGATGTTGTTCAGGCACTAATGCATATGCCAAACAACCAAAAACACGCAGATGAGCAACAGATGGCTTGCGGTCATGCCAAGCCTCATATGGAGTGATAAACTGCATCGTTTTAGTGGGACACCTGTTCAGTACATATGCTGCACACATGACAACCTCAAGCCAGAAACTATGTGGTAAAGCTTGACTCTTGACCATACACCTCGCAATCTCCATGAGTGACCTGTTTTTTCGTTTAGCAACTCCATTCTGTTGAGGTGCATACGGCACTGTACACTGGTGTTTTATCCCACGTTCAGCCATAAATGTATCAAAATCAGCAGACATATACTATCCCCCTCGATCAAACGGAGGGTGCCCATTTTACATGCTGACAGATCTTCAGCCAAAAGCAAAAACTATTTGAAGCACATGAACACTTCGGACTTTGCCTAACTTGCTCTGATACCAATTGTTTGAGTTAGATGTCTGCGGAAGCACGCGAACAGCACAAGGAAGAAGAAGAAGCTTGGAGCACAACACACAATACTTAATGTATTACTAGAGAATGTACAAAGATAAGTAGCCCATTAGGGCAATAGGTGTATATACGAGCCGGGGGAAAAAAAACCTCCTAAAGAGGGAAAAAAGTGCCCCGGCGGAGTGTTTACACACATCACTACCTAAATATATCAACAGGAGCTTCAACAAAGTCCAACTTAGATATTGACAATAGCTTCAATGTGGCCTTTGGCCTTTTTATAGACCCAAGGTTTGGATTTTGAACCTTAGCTCTAATACCACTTGTTAGAGTTGGTAGGAAGCAAATTCCTCAAGATCTCATCCACCCGAGCATTCCTCTTGCTTGGATCTCGCTTAACCGACTTACTTAGGCCGATCCCTTAAGACATAACGCATATGCCACATGAAGTAGATTATGAGACATTTACATCAATTTTTATTGGGACATAAATTAACTACACATTAAAAAAAAACTTCTTGAAAAAGAGCTAAATGAACAAGTATTTATGGAACAACATCAAGTGTTTAGGCATCTCTTTTTTGTTTGGCAAGCTTAAGGAAATCTTGGTATGATCTACATGAACAATTTAATACAATAATCAAGTTCTTTTATACTATATCTTCACTTTGTTATTGAAGGTACACAATATTGATTCATGTCTCTTTCTCAAACTTGATAGACATTATGAATTGCTTCTTTACATGCATATTTATAATCTTATTAGTCCAGGTGATGTGAAGCAAGTGTTCCATGAATTGGCGCATACTTAGATAAAAACACATTTTTGATGTTGACACTATTAAGTTCTTCCTAGGCATCAAATTTAACAATGTACGTAATCATGTGTGCCTACTTCAAAGAAGGTACTTGATGTATTGAATAGATTTAGTATGTATACATTCAAAGAGTTCTCTAAACTAACAGAAACAAATGTGAAACCTATACCTAACGATCGCAAGAAATTTAAGATTAACTATTACATGCTTCATTTATAAGGACAATCACCTACTGCAGTTGAAGAAGTAAAACAATGTGTAAATACCTAAAAGCACACATCTTCATGAATGTAAGAATGTGTTAATCTATCATGAGGAAACTACCAACCGTGGTCTTTAAAACTGCTTTTAATTATGGTTTAGACTTTAAAGGCTACATCAGTTTTGATTAATTCAGTCCCATTATAAGGACAACCATCTACTGCGGTTGAAGAAGTAAGATAATATATGTAAATACCTAAAAGCACATCTTCATGGAGGTAAGAAAGTGTTAATCTATCATGAGGAAACTACCAACCGTGGTCTTTAAGACTGGTTTTAAAGATGGTTTAGACCTTAAAGGCTACGTCAATTTTGATTAATTCAGTCCAATTTCTACATCTATTGCCCGCACAAGTATCACATCAAGATTTGACGTATAACATATACTCCAACCTAGCCTATACTACATGTTTCATGAAATTACACATTCATAGTATGGTTCGTGAGCAAGAAGTGAGAGGAGCTGGTACATAATTAATCCAATCGATAATGTGCCTCACATGGAGCTTCAAATGATATTCTGAGTCAACAAGAAAACGTGAAGTCAACATTTTCGAGGTAATCTGACAATGGAAATTAGTGGATCGTACTCTTGACGAGAATAACACAAAAACCATGCTGACAAACTATGAGATGTCATATTTCAAAATATTCGTCTCCATCAAATATAGCAATCCATTTATTAATCCTACTGTAAGAGATTATTTTCTTACGCAATTTTGTTCCTATAATTGTGAAGATATATCCGAGACACTAAACTTCTAAAACTTTAGGGCGAACTTGATGTTGCACATTGCATTGATCATAAAATGAATGGACACCAATGGTACTAGATGATTAGAATCACCAGCTCTTATTCCAGCCTTCCACAAATCCTTTTGAACGCGCTTGATGCACACTTGCAAATTTTTCTTCTGGACATTGTTAATGCATCACAGACAGTAGTTATCCAATACTACTAATTCTCAAACAACAGTTTTCGCTTCTATGAAGTAGTGCATTATGCAAAAGAGTCTACCTTAATATTAGGGACCATCACAAAAGGAGGAGAAAGGAGGTATAAAAAGGGGAAAGAAAGAGAAAACGGGGAGAGAGAGAGAGAGAGAGAGAGAGAGAGAGAGAGAGAGAGAGAGATGGATGGACCAAATCCAACGCAATGTTACAGAAATCTCAAGTAAACACATTGGTGAGTCCATTCCACATCACTGAACTTTTTCTTATCTGTTTCCCAATCTCACTTTGATCGAGGGGGGAAGGGTGCTTCATAATCAGATATCTTGCAAATAATCAAAGTATTTCATGTCAAAAACAAGATTTTACAACTGCACATCACTGACTTTTTTATCTAGAATACATCGCGACTTGTCTTCTCATTCAGGATTTCTGAGATTACAAATATACTTGACGTCTGTATATGGTGAAGTCCTAGCTGCATCTTACTCTTGGATCAGGTCACACAGGAGAATGGAAACAGCAGAAGGAAAAAAAAATGGTGTTTGCTGTGGGTTCAGAGTTCAAGAAAGGGAGACACAGAAAGGCGGATTTTGTGTCTGTATGTGTTTCTGGAAGGATGGGGAGGGGGAACAGTAAAGAGCCATAGCAACATGTGGACCTCCCCGGACCCCATCATGACAGAAATGATGGACACTGATGTGAGGCATACATGTAGTGTATTTCAAAATCTGATGCTCTACCAATAGTGACTCCGCTATCTCACACAAGAAATCGTAGTGCACTCAAAAATTGACTCCGATTGAAGGTGTGGGTGAGTTGCCTCTGGTCAGGGCTGTGTGTTCATCTCATTTGTCATGTCAGGTAATGCCCTTCGAACGAATTGTCCTTTAACTCGGGGGCGTTGTTCAGCCAGCTTTTTTCTGCTTTGATAACGAACCTAAACAACCAAATAATGAGCTAAATCACTCACAATAAGAATAAAAACAGTAGGCAACCATCATGACGGACACTGATTAACAAAATCCTTGTACAGAAGAAAAGCTTTCAAAAGTGAACCCATGCAAAAGACCATTGTGTGTTTGTAAGAATTAGAAAGCTCTTTTGCACTGTGCATCTATCTAGATGAATAAGGACACAGCCAAAATTTGAAAATCTAAAGTTTTAGTAGCCTAAAACTATATTCTCATTAGCAATAGATGAAAGAGGGATAACATATCCATTGCTCAGTTCAATGCGGTGACCATATTGTGACTTTTACAAGAACCTTATGGGCTCACCTCTGCCCTTCAAGACAGTATATACTGATTTTGTACTCACAAACTAAAATTAGATTTATCGTTAAGTAGAAAGGGGGAAAAAAAGGGTTTTATGTTTAGGTGGTCTTGTTCTAGCATTGGAATATAAATGCATTCATTCGTGTCAATACACATAAAAAACAGATCCACATGACAAGGGTCAGGTTCCTACCTTTTTCTCAAAGCATCTCATCTTCCTCTTTTCACGAAATTTATGCAGAGCCGCTGCTCGGAAAGAGCTCCTGTAATCATATGCCAAAAGCCTCTGGTCGGTAGTATTACATTCACCATAAGCATGTGTGCTATTGCTATCCATATCTACTTTGCCGTTTTCATTTGATGGCCATCCAGTTAGAGAGTATGTATCTTGAGCAGCATCATAATTGATAGCTGTTTGTGTCAAATGCTCTTCAATAACATTGCTTCCTCTATCGCTACCATCATTACTTCCTCTTCCACTGACATTTGTGGATAGGGGAAGTTCTGGAAAACTAGCATCACCCTTCGAGTTTCTGAAGCCTTCACCATCCAATGACTTGGTAGAGGGCTGAAGTCGATTATTGGTACACATGTTCAAGACCATGCACTCAGAATCCTTGTAATATGAATCACCCGGTTTCAGAGTGTTTGAGCTTAGGTCTTCCTTGTCTGATCCAGTCGAGCACCAGGCAGATCCAACATTAGATTCGTTAACATGACCCAGTGCACTAGATTCAACCAAAGGAGTCTTCGCAACTGGAAGAGCTGTTGATGAGCTCAAAGAAGGAGCCCACAAAGTTGACAATGCAATATCTTGTACTTGTCTAGAGCTTTCATCACAAAACGATGGCATCATTCCACCTTCCCTTCCAGATTGTTTCTCATGCTGGAAGTATGTGGCTTTTGGGAAGTGCAAAGTTGAAGACATACAATGTATAGGCATCATAAGCCGATCACTGGAGTTGATGCAAATGTCAAAAGATGATCTGCATGCTTCACTCAGATGAGGACAATTTCCTCTAAGATCACATTGATTTGTACTTTTATGATCAGGTAAAGAGTCGCTCCTGACAATGCAAGACTCCTTTGGGAGAGAGGGTCTACTCATGTACCTATCAAAACAAAGAGATTATAAAGTGGCCAGTGAAGTCTGCAACATCTCTCTCAGATGATGAATAATACCAAACTGTTTCATAAGATGTGAAAGTTAACTTAGTGGATGCAGTATATCACATTGAATTTTCAGCAGTACAAGTAAAAAACGTTGATAATCCATCATAAAGAAACAATGCCAGTCTCTCCACTTCCTGGCTCACCCCTCCCCGTCATTTTCTTTCATTGCTCTATATTATAAATATTTCCCAAAACCTTGTCAATCTAGAAGCAATCTATGTTAGCCAATTCCCATGCTTTCATTCGAATAACCTTATCTGTGCTCCACTATCCCACCAATTATCCAAAACAGACCTTCAAATTAAACCTCTCTCTCTCTCTCTCTCTCTCTCTCTCTCTCTCTCTCTCTCTCTCTCTCTCTCTCTCTCTCTCTCTCTCTCTCTCTCTCTCTCTCTCTCTCTCTCTCTCTCTCTCTCTCTCTCTCTCTCTCTCTCTCTCTCTCTCTCTCTCTCTCTCTCTCTCTCTCTCTCTCTCTCTCTCTCTCTCTCTCTCTCTCTCTCTCTCTCTCTCTTGGATCACAGTGGATTGGATCATACTGATGTATATGTTTTGTCTCATAGGCCGATTTTGGCCTCTAATAGACGTTAAAAAGTCTTTCTTTCTTTCTCTCTCTCTCTCTCTCGGGTTACCCGTAGAGTTGTCGCCCTCGAAGCCAAGGTGGCAACCTTGGAGAAGGAAAACGAATCCCTTCGGGAAGAGCTTCTCGCTACCCGCAAACAGCACTCACGGGACTTGGAGGAGTTGCACACTGCGCTTACTGATATGAAAACGAAACTG
The DNA here is from genome assembly GCA_020310875.1 of Ceratopteris richardii. NCBI lineage: Eukaryota > Viridiplantae > Streptophyta > Polypodiopsida > Polypodiales > Pteridaceae > Ceratopteris > Ceratopteris richardii. The sequence goes on along the minus strand of CM035409.1, from coordinate 177,848,020 downwards.
GACAGCATGCACGAGGAGGGGGAGATCGCTCCACATCTAGAGGACATTCGGGTGACTATCAAGGAGTGTATGGAGGTGGTGCAGAACGAGCTTGAGACTAAGAAAGATGGATGGGTCGAGGTTGTCAAAAAGAACCTTCGACAGGAGGCAAAGAAGAACAACCACCATGAGGAGATCCACATAGTGCATACCACCATTGAGGAGGAGCGGATGCGACAGGCCCGTAGGCTCAATGTTCGCGTCTCCGGCCTCACAGAGACAGACGGATCACCAGAGCAGGACGGGCGTCACTTGTGCACATTACTTGGATACTGCGCGGATGAGCCTCTCCCTTTCACCAGAGTATGGAGAGCAGGACGGGACACCACACGGAGCAGAGCACTTATCCTTCAGTTCTCAGATGAGGCCAGGAGGAGAGACTTTCTCAGACGACGAGCGGTACTACGCACTACACCGGGCACCCCCATCTATTTGGATGACGACCTCACACGGATGCAGGTAGAGCACATACGGGCATGCATGCCACGTGTCCTCCAGGCCAGACGAGAGGGACATCATGCCCTCTACAGAGACGGTCGGATCATCATTGATGGACGGCCCATTGACTAGGGATTCGCGGCCTATGAGACAGCACACCAGGAGGTGCACATTGCAGTCTGGAACTCCAATGGATCTTTATGGACACATCCAGGGCGCCTCGAGGAGGTGATGGAGGGCAGAGACATTATCTTCTTGACAGAGACACACGAGAGCCCGGGGAGGAGCCTACCGAGGATTGAGGGCTATATGTGGGAGTCAGCTCACCGCCGCTAGATGAGACAGCACACCACACGGGGATCAGGAAGAGTAGCCGTGCTCTATAGACAGTCGTTACAGCACAGGGTACAGGTGGTAGCCAGAGACCCAGAGGCACGTTTCATGTGGATACGCTTGCAGCTATCAGAGGAGAGAGCAGCGTACTTCGCCGTATGCTATATTGCACCCATTGGTTCACGCTTCACACATTCCCCTGAGCAGCTATCAGGAGGGGAGGGACCAGACACCACATCGCCATATGACTGCCTCAGTGACACGATTATGGAGTATACCGGGATGGGTGAAGTCTTCCTTGTAGGAGACTTCAATGCCCGCACTCAGAGCCACCAGTGTGATATCTACGACTTTGATGACCCTGAGATGCTTCGTACCATAGAGGACATGCCTACACTCAGAGCCTCAGCCGACACCGCCACACCCACCTTATATGGCCGACACTTACTCCAGATGGGAGCAGCACACCGTCTCGTTATATATAATGGGATGGAGAGCTGGCCCACCTCGCGCGGTCTCACCTGCATTCCACCCACGACACCACAGGGGGGCAGTGTGGTAGACTATGTTATCGGACCTCCGGAGGCGACACATCTGATCACCTCATTCACTATCCCACCCTTACCGATTGGAGCTGATCACGCATATCTTGCCCTATCCATTCGCGGCTCACCATGCATACCCCACCCCGTCACCCTACAGCCACGAGCCCGTACCACCATTCACTTTAGACATGAGCTAGCACATATCTATAGCTCCCATGTTCGAGCCTCCTTGGACACCCTCACCGCCCACTTCTCCTCGATCCTCCATACATCCGCTACTCTCAGCTTCCCATACACCACCCACAGCACTGCACATCCGACACGGCTGGGGCATACACCGCAGAATAGATGGTACGATGAGGAGTGTAGGCGACTATACCGACATCTCAGAGCACAGAGTATCTTGGGATCCATCACAGAGAGGGAGGCACGACGACAGATGCAAGCCCTCACACGCCGGAAGCGGCGAGCTTTCGAGGAGCGACAGGAGGCAGAGTTGATCGACCTTCTCATGAGTAGGGATTGTGCCACCGCGTGGAGGGCACTATGTGAGCAACGTCCACCTACACCCATAGCAGATCCTTCGACTTGGCACACCTACGCCCAGAGGTTATATGACGTCCCAGGACAGCCACCATTACCGATTCCTTCCACACCGCGTCCGGTGATATCCACCCTCTTCACAGCAGGCATGGTACGACAGGCCATCCATAGGCTACAGCATGGCCGTTCTGCAGACCACACGGGGCTACAGGGAGAGCACTTTATAAACGCAGCAGATGTAGTTTCCCACTTGATCGCCCATCTCTTCAACCGTGCTTTGGTTGAGGGATTACCAGACTCATGGACTATGCATACCATTACGCCTATCCATAAGTCCGGCAATATGATGGACCCAGGGAACTACAGGACTATTATGATAGGCCATATCCTGGCCAAGATCTATGGGGCAGTACTAGAGGCAGAGCTCAGTACACACACTGAGGCAGCGGGGATCAGAGCACCCGGCCAGGCAGGCTTCCGCCGCACTTTCTCCACCATCGACCACATCTTCGTGCTTCGTTGCTTGATTGAGAGCGCGAAGGCGAGGAAGCAGAGACTATACTGTTGCTTTGTGGATTTCCGCAAAGCCTTCGATATGGTCCCTCGAGAGAGACTACTACGGAGGCTCCAGGAGTTACAGCTTCCATCAGACATGCTATGGGCCATCCACGCTTTGTATGCACGAGTCACAGGCAGGGTACACTGCCCCAGCGGTCTATCAGACAGCCTTGTTAGCACCATTGGTGTGAAACAAGGTTGCCCTCTCTCACCCACTCTCTTCGGTCTCTACATCGACGAGATCACGGAGTATATACAGCGAGCAGGAGGGCGAGGAGGAGACCTCGGAGGTACGCCAGTACATATCCTATTATATGCTGATGACATTGTCCTGCTCTCATAGTCACAGGAGGGGTTGCAGTCACATTTACAGGCGCTCGATACCTTTTGCATGGAGAGAGGACTCACAGTGAACCTTGGCAAGAC
>CM035409.1:177805138-177840138 GCA_020310875.1 Ceratopteris richardii | reverse complement strand
TCGACATCGAAATCATCCATAAGCCAAGGGCACAGAACATTATGCCGGACACCTTAAGCAGAAGGCCTTAAGTTCAAGCAATGTCAACGATCTCCTCAGACCTAAGGAGCATGATCACGTAGGTTAAGGAGCGGGACCCTCGAGTCAAGGAGCTCATTCAAGAGGTTCAGAACAACACTTAGTCAAGCCGATACACTATCGAAGACGGCATGCTTTACCGCAAAGGCCGAATTTATGTACGAGATGACATCGAGATACACAAAGAATTGCTCTAGGAGGCACATGATTGCAAAGTGGAAGGACATGAAGGTCAAAACCGAAGCTACAAACTGCTACATAGGCACTTTTATTGGCTCAACATGAAGGCACAAGTCCTTGAATATGTGGAAACCTGTCCAACATGCCAACTGGTGCATCAAGACCGAATCAAGCCGGCGGGCCTCCTTCAACCACTACTTGTTTGAAATAGACCCTGGGACATGATCAGCATGGACTTCATAACCGACCTTCCGTCTTCCTAGAGACACACCATCGTTTTCGTGGTAGAAGATCACTTCACCAAACAAGCTCACTTCATTCTGACAAAGCCCCCTTTGAACGCAAAGATAGTGGCCTAACTGTTCTTTACACACACAGTCAAATACCAGTGTCTACCTTTGGCCATAGTTTTAAATCGCGATGGACCTTTCCTGAGACGGTTATGAACCCAACTCTTTGGACCGATGGGCACTCAACTCAAATTTCCCTCAACTTACCACCCACAAACCGATGGACAAACCGAGCGGCTTAATCAAACAATTGAAGATTATCTGCACAACTATGTACAAACCGACCAAAGAGATTAGGCCAAACACTTGGACATTCTTGAATTTCACTACAATGCATCCGTTCATTCAAGCACAGAAATGACCTCGTTCGAGTTAGCAATCAACAAAGAAGTCATAACCTCGCTTGCACTAACTCAAGACTCCACGCTATCAACAAACGACCCAGACTGCGGAGCTTACTTGGACCAATGGAAGACGAAGCTAGAAGAGGCAAAGTCCGGCCTGCAAAGAAGCAAGGAGCGAATGGCTAAGTACGCAAATCAAAAGCGAAGACCGGGTGAAGTTCTAAGGCAAGGAACTTAGTTCCTGTAAGTTCACGCAACATCATACTTCCCCGCAATTTCACACACAAGTTCAATCATGGATATTATGGCCCGTACGAAGTAGCAAAGAAGATCAATGCAATCACGTATCAACTAGAACTTCCCGACAATGTCCAGTTTCACAACGCATTCCATGTGAACTTGCTCAAGAGGTCCATCCCAGACACCAAGTATGGACGCAAAGTTCCAGTGTTGCAGGATGGCGAGAACCAGTTCAAACCCGGGGGCATATGGTTCTTTCATGGGAAAGCACTATGCATACATGATGAATGTCATTGCAAATCAAGAGCTAGATTCTTATCAGGAGGCAAAGATCAAACCAGAGTGGAGGAAGGCTATGTATGAAGAGTTCAAAGCTCTCAATGAGAACACTTGGGAACTAGTACCCAAGAAGGAAGGCATGAAGATAGTCCAAAAGAGGTGGGTGTACAAGACGAAGAGGAATGCAGATTGCAGCTTAGCAAGGTACAAGGCTATACTACTAGCCAAAGTCTTCGCACAGACACAAGGGATGGATTATGAGGAGACTTTTAGCCTTCTGGCAAACAAGGCTACCATTACAGCTCTCATAGCCCTATGTGCAGCAAGGAGGTGGCCTATCTACCAGATGGACATAAAGAATGCTTTCTTGAATTGTGAGTTACAAAAAGAGGGGTTCATGGAACAACCTCAAGGGTATGTAGATCATAGTGGAAGGCAATGTTTTAGCAACGGCAACGGCAACAGCAACGCGTTAGCAACTGGTTAGCAACGAGCGCAACGTCTAGAGCTAGGCATTGCGATAAAGTTATTTATTTTTCAAAACTTATATATATATATATATATATATATATATATATATATATATATATATATATATATATATATATATATATATATATATATATATATATATATATATACATATATATATATACATATACATATACATATACATATACATATACATATACATATACATATACACACACACACACAAAGAGGGAGAATCACTATGATAAATCATACGAGTCATGGCATAAATCATAAGCGACAAATGATAAATATGAAATCACAAATGCCATCATAATAGTAAATACCATAGTGGAAAGCAACTTTGCCTATCATTCCCAAAATAACAATCTATTTCAAGATGATAAGGCCCAAATCATATATAAAGGAATTGCTGCTCTTCTAAAGCCTTTTGTGTCTTCCTCATCCTCCATATTTTTTGGAGATTTGGAATATATCTTTTATTCCTCCTAAGAGAAATATATTTTATGGATTAAAAAAAAAATGAATGCAAAGCAACGCGTTGCGAACGTAGCAACATTGCGAAGTTGCGGTTTCAAAGTTGCGGACCGTTCGCAACGCATTGCGATGCAACTATGATGTAGATCCACAGCATCCTACCTATGTTTGCACGTTGAAGAAGGCCTTGTATGGCCTAAGGCAAGCCCCAAGGACTTGGAATCAAAGACTAGTGGACTTCTTGAAGAGATTTGGTTTCTCTCCAAGTGATGCAAATCCATCCTTGTATATGAAGAAGACAAATGACAAGATATGTTTGATATGCATATATGTAGATGATCTCCTTGTGATAGGAGATGATCATGCAGATATCTTCACCAAAAGCTTGGATGTGACAAAGTTAACAAAATTTTCAAAAGCTATGAGCTTACTTGATATAGACACTACCAACTTAAGCTTGAGGGTGAGTGTTGAAAGTGTGAATTATGCAAGCTCTAGATGGACATTGAGGGGTGTTAGATATGCTCCATGCCTTACCCTAATGTAATACCACCGTTGTTCCATAACACTCTATTTTGTAAGGCCCCCATTATGAGGAGAAGCCATGTGAGAGTGTTGGACATTGGTAGGTTCCTGACTTTGAGGTGAGATGCGGTCTAGAGTAGACCGTAGATATATAGTTAGGAAGGTTACTTCTAACCATTGGATTTGGGATTGATCCTATGTGAGCATCAACCAAAGTCAAGGGCTAGAAACAAAAGTAGCTTTCTTAACTTGGGAAGGGTATATTTGATGTAGACCATTGGATGTATACTTGATCCTAAGTGAGGATTAAGCAAAATCAAGGGCTACAAACAAATGGTTGTTGATCCTACCTTTCTACTGTTGGATTTACCCCATAGATCAATGATGGAGATTATTTTGGGCATGGATCAAACTACCATGACCCTAGAACATGGGTAGGCCGACTTAGGCTTGGAGGACCTTATAAGGATGGTCGCCTCCCAATGGAAGTCATGGAAGTCTTGTAGGTCATTGAAGACCAAAAGACATACTCAAGGAGGCTCAAGGAGAGAGTCATCCAAGGCTCAAGGAGCTGAAGCAAAGCTCTCCAAGCTAGGAAAATGCAAAGGAGGGCGTTATATGCACAGAGGAGGAGTAAGGAGGAGCTATCAAGCCCACACCCCCTCTAGTCTCTTGTAGGGAAAGACATAGTCTACTTGTAAGAGTCGCAACTCTTTGTGTACATATCCAATTCAAGAGATTTAAAGTGCATTCAGTAGCTTACGTATGTGTCTTACTTCTCCTAAGAGGGCTTCTTGAAATCAGTTTTATGTGCAGAGAAATTGGTGTATCTTTATAACCCTAATTTTTGCATATCCTACATCTCTGCATAGTTTGTTTTGTACAACGTTGTTGAATAACCGAAACAGATCCATTTGAGGTGTTCTATAGCTTGTTGGAAGGGTTATGAACCATACTAAGTGTGGCTAAAAGCTCAAGTGATTTGGATCAACATAAGGTAGGTGAATCAGAGTTTTGTTGTAGGGTAGCAGAAAAGGTGTATGAAGGGACCTAGGTATTAGGTTTATTTCACTTCCAGTGTGCAAATCTGAGGGATCAAATTCCATCAATACAGACATGTCCCGACCGCGACCACTCATCCTCCATATGAGCTCTCAGGATACACGTATTGCCTTCTTCCGAAGATGACCAATACTACGCAGACTCCCTTTATATGTGGACGAGGATCTCACGAGGATGCAGATAAAGCACCATCGGACATGTATGCCATAGATTATCGAGGCCCGATGAGAGGGGAAGAAGGCTTTCTACCAGGATGGTAAGTCTTCATCGACAGATGCCCTATCAAATAGGGGTACGCGGCCTATGAGGCAATACCATATCAAGAGTCTCGCTATACTATACTTAGGTATGTTTGTATGTATGTAATTACAAATGTGCATGTGTATGTATGTAATATGCAAGTATGTATGTATCTACATGTATGTATGTATGTATGTATGTATGTATGTATGCATGCATGCATGCATGTATGCATGCATGCAACCATGTATGCATGCATGCAACCATGTATGCATGCATGTATGTATGTATGCATGCATGCATGCAACCATGTATATAGGTATGTTTGTTTGTATATAATTACAAATGTGCATGTGTATGTATGTAATATGCAAGCATGTATGTATCTACTTGTATGTATGTATGTATGTATGTATGTATGTATGTATGTATGCATGCATGCATGCACGTATGTATGCATCTACATATGTAATATGTATGAATATATGTATGCATGTGTAGTATACATACTACATGTCGCATATCTACTTTTAGTTCATTATATATATGTGTGTATATTTATTTATATGTTTAAAAGCATGCATTTCATCATATCTTAGCTATAGGATGCCTAGACTACCAAAATATTAACAAAAAACCCCAAAAAAGAAAAATCATGTTCGCAACGTCTAGGCCCAAACGTTGCTATGTTGCTAACGCGTTAGTAACACGTTGCCTTCAACATTGCTAAAACGTTGCTAACAACTATGGACATGGCCAGACCGATTGGAAGAGATCCTAGACACTCATGACTTTGCTTGCATCACAGAGACCCACGAGAGCCCTGGGAGAGGCCTACCTCGCATTGAAGGTTTCCATTGGGAATCAGCATTCAGAACCACGACAAGACAGAGTACACCACGAGGGTCGAGGGTGTCGCCATCAGAAGATACATTGAAGGATCCATAGCATAAGAAGAGACGAGGAGGCACAATACATGTGGGTCCGCATGGAGATAGCACCAGAGAGCTTCGTTTACATTGTCATATGCTACTTCCAACTAGGCGGATCCCGATACGCAAGACAGGACCTTGGGGGACTGATCCGAGACAAAGACTCACCATACACAGCACTTTCAGATCAGATACTACATTACAGCACCCTAGGTGAAGTCTTCCTTATGGGGGACTTCAATGGCCACACCCGGTCACGTCACGAGATGAGCACCAGTAGAGTATCAACACATATGGGTCAAGACACCACCGGGTATAGTAGACATCTGCTTGAGCTAGACAGACGACACTGACTCATTATATATAACGGGATGCATCGCTGGCCAAGCTCAAGCGGACTTACTTGCTTCCCTCACGGAGGGGGTGAGAGCACGGTCGACTACATTTTGAGTACCATCTCTGGAGCTTCACTTAGTATTGGACGATGCCCACTTGGTGCTGACCATACGTTTATCACATTCACACTTTCATCTCCTATCCCATTAGACCCTCCCTCACTCATTGAGCCACATGCCACCATGATCCATGCCCTAGAAGCCTTGGCATTATGCATATTGTCGAGAACTAAGGAAGCATCTATGGATTTTAGAGCTTAGAGGGGATATTACACACAGACAGGCACAACGTCGCATGCATAGCCTTACTCTCCGCAAGCGGCGGGAATGGGAGAAGAGACAGTACTCGGATATCTACCATTTGCTCATGGGCCGGGATAGTGCAGTGGTGTGGCGACATCCGAGAGAGAGGAGACATCTATCCCTAGCTAAACATATGCATAAGCAGACTGTCAACTAGAAGTCATCATTAACATACTTTGAGAAAGCAGAGCAGTCTGATTGGCGCACACCCTGCTTGCTGGTAAGATCATTCCCAGCATTACATGTTGAGCTTGTATGTTTTAAAGTGAGTTCAAGAGCTGAAGGCATGAGACACTGGTTATTCGAACTGAGGATCTCTGGTACTTGATTTGCTTCACAAGGAACTTTCTCCATAGCAAAATCAGCTTTTTTGTGTGCAAAAAAGTCATACGCCTTGCTTGATTTCTTTGATACATCACCCCTCTCCAATGTGCTTGAGCAGCCAGCTCCCTCCTCAGAACACAGAAAATTATCCGCTCTTTCGGTTGTAGCATGAACAAAAGAAGAACCTGCAAAAAACCAAAGAAAACATATAAAACATAGAAAACACAAAGAAAACATAAAACCTTCACGGTCAAACCTTTTTGATGTACACCTTGATTGCAGTCAAGATTTGGGCACGATTCCTTTTCCTGCAGTTTGAAAATAAATTTAGGAACATAGATAATTCCTCTCTCTCTCTCTCTCTCTCTCTCTCTCTCTCTCTCTCTCTCTCTCTCTCTCTCTCTCTCTCTCTCTCTCTCTCTCTCTCTCTCTCTCTCTCTCTCTCTCTCTCTCTCTCTCTCTCGATGTACCATATACTCCACCCTCCTCCACCCATTTGTACCAGTTAGGGTATACATATTCACTCCCACATATGTCCCCATGTAGTAGATGGCCATTATCTGCCGAGTCAGAGCCACGCTCCCACCACGCACCACTACTCCATCCTTGCTAGATACACCATCATCTTGCTGTTTACAGCCTACATAGTTCTTTTTTGTAGTCAGTACTTTTCTTTTCATCGATACACAAAGATGACCACAATTGTACATGGTTTTGTCTCATAGGCCAAGTTTGGCCTTTTGGTAGACGTTAATATGACTTTCTTTCTCCCTCCCCCCTCTCTCTCTCTCTCTCTCTCTCTCTCTCTCTCTCTCTCTCTCTCTCTCTCTCTCTCTCTCTCTCTCTCTCTCTCTCTCTCTCTCTCTCTCTCTCTCTCTCTCTCTCTCTCTCTCTCTCTCTCTCTCTCTCTCTCTCTCTCTCTCTCTCTCGCCCCCCCCCCCTTCCCAACACTAAGGAAGCCCTGGAATTAGAATTCACAAAGCACATGGAAGACAAACTCAAAGCCACCAAAGAGGGTTGGGTGGAAGTAGTAAAAAAAGAAACATCAAGCAAGAGGCCTGTGAGGAAGCACATAAAGAAGAGACTCTCCTCGTACACAACACTATCGAGGACGAGAGGATGAGGAAAGCGTGACGCCTCAATGTACGAGCCTATTACACCCGTCCACCCCCCTCTCAGTTTTCACCTCACATATCTCATCCATCTTACACACCTCAGCTATCGGCTCCTTCCCACACACCACTCACATAGGATGTTAGGGTTTCTTTAGCGCTACTACCTAAAGGTAAACGCTTAAGAATTCCCTACATGGTGTAGCGTAAGCAAGACCATCTCTCCCCCTGGGACTAGACCCCAAAACGGTTGGTATGATGATGAGTGCAGAGCACTTTATAGACACCTACATGCGCAACGAGCCCTAGGAGAGATTACAGAGAGAGAGAGAGAGAGCGGAAGTAGACAAATGAAGGCACTGACCCGTCAAAAGCGGAGAGCATTCGAGGAGACATAGGAGCTTGAGTTATGCTGTCTATTCATGAGCATGGATAGTGTGACAGCATGGCGCGCTCTCCGCGAGCCTTGTCCAACTACACCCATTGAGGACCCACAGATCTAGTGAGATTATGCAGCATGATTATATGATGTGCCTGAATAGCCACCCATCCCACATCCACTTGAAGCCTCGACCCACACACTCCTCTTTCTTTACTACAGCGATGGTGGAGAGGGCCGTACGTCGTATGCAACATAGGCAGGCTGCCGACCATACTAGTTTACAGAGCGAGCACCTCATCTATGCAGCCTCCACTATAGCCCTCTTGATTGCACATGTCTTCAACCAGGCTATAGGGGAGGGTTTCCCAAAGGAGTGGTCACAGCATACTATCGTGCCTATCCACAAATCTGGTGACGCTCTGGATCCAGGCACCTACAAGACTATCATGATTGGCCACATAATGGCCAAGTTATATGGAACAGTTCTTGAGGCAGAGCTTAGCTCATATGCAGGGGCAAAGGGCCTCTGAGCACCAAGCAAGGCTGGGTTCAGACGAGCTTTTTCCACTATCGACCATATCTTCATCTTGTGTTGCCTCATCTATGGGGCAAAGGCAAAGAAGAAGAGGCTTTATTGTTGCTTTTTGGACTTCCGCAAGACAGTTCCACGTGAGAGATTGTTCCAGCGCCTCCTAAGCCTTGGGATCTCAACAGAGATGATAAGAGCCATCTACACTCTACGAGAAGGTGTTTTGTCCAGTTCGATGCCCTGGAGGTTTATCAGAGCCCATTGCTAGCACCATTGTGTTAAGCAAGGCTGTCCACTCTCCCCGACACTTTTTGGACTTTACATTGATGAGACCTCCAATTACATACTATGAGCAGGTGGGAGGGGAGCGACTTGGGAGGTACCCCGGTTCACATTCGTTTATATGCGGATGATATTGTTTTGATTTTAGAATCACCGGAGGGACTCCAATGCCACCTCGGAGCCTTGGATGATTTTTCTTCACACAGAGGATCGGTTGTGAACATTGGCAAGACCAAGGTCATGATCTTCCACACATCCTGTGGAGTGAGGAGTGCAGCCATCTTCACCATAGCAGAAGGGCACGTTGAGGTGGTTACTTCATACGTCTACTTGGAAGTTACTTTCACGAGTCTACCACGACCTTTCACCATGAGGCAGGCAGCTATTGACAATATTGACAGACTCCCCCCAGGGTGCGCAGCCTTGGCCATGCCAGAGCGAAGGTGCCACCAGGCACAGCTCCAAGAACCCCTGCACGAAACGGTGGCTTTTCGACACACTAGTCACCCCCCCCCCTTGATGTATTCAGCGACAGTATTGGCACCAGGTGTGACGGTCGATAGTGGGCACAAATTGAGAGGCCAGAGGTATGTATGATCTCACACTTGTTCCGTACCAAGCACACCATACCACATGGCATCATCCGAGCAAAGCTCTCTGCACCACCCATGGTCCTCGAGGCACTATTCCAAAGAGTGAGTTTCATTCAAAGGATGAGGGAGTTGCCACGTGATAGACTCACTCGTAGAGCTTTTGAGGTAGCTATATAGTTATCTCAGAGTGGGCATGATAGAGTCTGGTACTCACAAGCCACGACTGGTTCGCGACACATGGGCTTGATATGGAGAGTTTGCCACCTTTTCAGTACGACTCGGACTCACTTTACTATCACCTCTCTTGTAGCGAGAGGAATCTAGTGCTCAGGCATGACTTATGGAAGCTCTACGTCAGGAGAGTATGGAGATCACCCAGTTTGGAGGGGAGGATGTCATACTAGAGAGACCAGTTTCTCACCATTATGTCTGATGGATTCATACAAAGACCACACTATATAGACATGTCATACTAGAGAGACCAGTTTCTCACCATTATGTCTGATGGATTCATACAGAGACCACACTATATAGACATCTATATGCCATAGAGTTCACGAGTAGTGATTGGCCAACTGAGGGTCACATCACACAAACTGGAGATTGAGAGTGGGAGACAGTCGAGTCCCAAGAGAAGAGCGGATCTACAAACTATGTAGAGAGGAGATGGAGACTTAGGAGCATTTCGTATGTGATGTAGAGCATACACTCAGATTAGAGATAGATATGAGACTTTGTTCAAAGGACAAGCCCACCCTACCAGAGATTATGTACTCCCGAGATCAGAGACAGTTAGGAAGTTTCTTGATAGAGATTCAGAGGCATAGAGATGCACTCTTACCAGTGACACACACAGCTACACAGGTGGAGAGGAGACAGTTACAGCTCACTGATTTTTCCCAAAGGTCTAGAGCCCCCTCCCCACCTGATTCCCAGCGAGGAGTGACACTACAGCAGGCTGAGGTGAGTCGAGCTAGACGAGGACCACGAGTCACAACGCTCAGAGGAGTGAGGCTATACCATCGCGTGACAGAGGAGATTGGAGCCCAACATGGCGACTGCGGAGCAAGTAGCCTTGATGAGAGCAGATCCTATAGCTTTCATTTAGACAACTCTAGCACTGCCTCCACCGGTATCACCCTTCCATTACCACTGAATGGAGCTTGTAGACAGATGCATCTTCATGATTGTATTGCCCTCCGCATATAGACATGCATATACCCCCAGTGATAGTGCTCCATCAGCCTTAGTATTTTACCAAACATGTTTGAGACTAGATTGTATTAGCTAGACGATGACCACTAGATTGTATTAACAAGCTGAGGCGAGTCGAGCTAGACGACAACCATGAGTCACAACGCTGAGAGGAGTGAGGCTATACCATCGCAAGATAGAGGAGATTCGAGCCCGACATGGCGAGGCGACTGTAGAGCAGGTAGCCCTGGTGAGAGAAGATCCTATAGCTTTCATATAGGAAACTCTAGCACTGGCTCCACCGGTATCACCCCTCCATTACCACTGAATGGAGCTAGTAGACAGATGCATCTTCATGATTGTATTGCCCTCTGCATATAGACATGCATATACCCCCAGTGATAGTGCTCCATCAACCTTAGTATTTTACCGAACACGTTTGAGACTAGATTGTATTAGCTTCTTATGATCTTGTTTTAGTTTTTTGGGAGTCGGATGACATCCTCATCATGTATCTTATGCTTTGTCTTATAGGCCGACTTTGGCCTATCATAGACGTAAAACTCTCTCTCTCTCTCTCTCTCTCTCTCTCTCTCTCTCTCTCTCTCTCTCTCTCTCTCTCTCTCTCTCTCTCTCTCTCTCTCTCTCTCTCTCTCTCTCTCTCTCTCTCTCTCTCTCTCTCTCTCTCTCTCTCTCTCTCTCTCTCTCTCTCTCTCTCTCTCTCTCTCTCTCTCTCTCTCTCTCTCTCTCTCTCTCTCTCTCTCTCTCTCTCTCTCTCTCTCTGCACCATCGGAACCCTAAGAGCAGGCCTCCCGGCGCCGCCCAGCTCCATCTCGGCCCTAAACCTCGTCAACCATGCACCATCCTTCATATGCCCCACCACAGCCCTAAGCACTACTCCCCGAACACCCTCCACAGCTCTGCCCTAGACATCAAAACCCTAACCCTAACTTGAAACTAACCCTAACCCTAAATGGAAACTAACCCTAACCCTAACCCTAAAAACTAAAACCCAACCCGTGCCAAAATGCCTAATCTAATCTCCCAAACCAAACTAATCTTAACCCTAAGTCAAAACCCTAAATCCAAGCCCCAACCCTAACTCGAACCCTAACCCTAACCCTCTTTCCGAGCCCTAATCCTAATCCCCTCTCTCTCTCTCTCTCTCTCTCTCTCTCTCTCTCTCTCTCTCTCTCTCTCTCTCTCTCTCTCTCTCTCTCTCTCTCTCTCTCTCTCTCTCTCTCTCTCTCTCTCTCTCTCTCTCTCTCTCTCTCTCTCTCTCTCTCTCTCTCTCTCTCTCTCTCTCTCTCTCTCTCTCTCTCTCTCTCTGAAATCCTAAACCTAATCTCTGAAATGGCTCCCATGGACCGAAGGGAAGTGGAGGAACTTATTGCTAAAGCCCTCAAAGAGGCCAAAAAGGAAGCAGACCCCAACCTCAATATGAAGATACGAAAAATGACGGAAAAGTTCAAAGGACTCGAAGAACAAGTAATGAATAAAGTCAAAGGACTCGAAGAACAAGTAAAAACTCTCACAGAAGAACGAGACAATTGGAGGACAGCCTATGCGCACCTAAAAGAAGAGGGGGAGATCTCCAATGTGGAGACACTCAAAGAAGAAATAAAGAAGGAAATCAAAACGGAGGTAGAATCCACTCGAGAGTCATGGGTGGAAGTAGTACATAAAAGGGTGAAGAAGGAAGTTAGGGAAGATGTGCAGAAAGAAGAGCTCACACACGAGCACTCATCCTTAAGATGAGCTCCGAAGAGGCACGGACCGCCTTTTTTAGACGTCGATCAGTACTGCGTGGACTACCCGACAGCGCCCTCTACATGGACGAGGACCTCACGCGGATGCAGGTGGCACACAGACGCACTTGCATGCCACAGATACTCCAGGCAAGACGAGAGGGGAGGAAAGCCTTTTACCGTGATGGTAAGGTCTTCATAGATGGACGCCCTATCAAATAGGGCCACGCGGCCTATGAGACATCACTACACCAGGAGACACCACTCAGAGGAGCAGTGTGGAACTCCAACGGGGCACTCTGGATGCGACGAGACAGACTCGAGGAGATCCTCGCATCACATGACTTTGCATGCATCACAGAGACACATGAGCGCCCAGAGAGAGGTTTACCACGCATTGCAGATTTTCATTGGGAATCTGCATTCCGGACCACGACGAGACAGAGTACAGCGCGAGGGTCAAGAGGGTGGCCATCGTATTTAGACAGGAGATACAGAGCTGGATCCATATTATAGGAAGAGATGAGGAGGCACGATATATGTGGGTTCGCATGGAGATAACACAGTGAAGCTGGATTTACATTGCTATATGCTACTTCCCCCCAAGCGGATCTCGATACGTAGGACAAAATCCTGGGAGACCGATCCGAGACAGAGACTCACCATACACAGCAGTTTCAAATGAGATACTACATTACAACACACTAGGTGAAGTCTTCCTTATGGGGGACTTCAATGGCCGCACCCAGTCACATCAGTGTGATGCATACGACATGGATCACCCACATCTCATGGGGGCCAGAGACCCAGAGGAGATGAGTACCAATAGCGTATCGGCAAATATGGGTCAGGACACCACAGGGTATGGCACACATCCTCTTGAGTTAGGCAGCCGACATCAGCTCGTTATATAACGGGATGCATCGTTGGCCAGGTTCAAGTGGACTTACTTGCTTCCCTCACGGGGGAGGTGAGAGCACAGTCGAGTCGACTACATTTTGGGCACCACCTCTGGAGCTTCACTCATCACCTCACTTACTATTGGACGACGCCCACTTGGTGCTGACCATACATTTATCACATTCACACTCTCATCTCCTATTCCAATAGACCCTCCCTAACCCACTGAGACACACATCATGATACACTTCACACACGAGCTCTCACATGTTTATGCACACCATTTACACACCCGCCTACTCTCCCTCGATCAACTCTCACCCTTGGACACACTTACATCGCAGTTCACCACCATCCTACATGACTTAGCTCTCTGGAGCTTCCCATACCGCACACATATACACCCTCCACGCACAGGATCCATGCCCCAGAACCACTGGTATGATGTAGATTGTCGTGAGCTACGGAAGCACCTACGCATTTTAGAGCATAGAGGGGATATTGCACACACACAGGCACAGCATCGCATGCGGAGCCTTACTCGCCGCAAACGGCGAGATTGGGAGGAGAGAAAGTACTGGGATATTTATCATTTACTCATGAGTCGAGACAGTGCAGTGGCATGGCGACATTTGAGAGAGAGGAGACAGCAGACACCCATCCGAGACCCGAGCACATGGCATAGCTATGCACGGAGCCTATACGAGATCCCAGGCCAGCCCCCCATTCCCAGACCACAGAGCGCACGTCCTACTACATCTGACTTCTTCACACCCACTATGGTGGGATGCATTATTGCCTGTCTACAGCATGGGAGGGCCCATGACCATTTCGGTTTACAGGTTGAGCACCTCATCTACGGAGGCACGACCCTTGCACCGCTCATTGGCCACCTCTTCAACC
Organism: Ceratopteris richardii; assembly: GCA_020310875.1. Classification (NCBI taxonomy): domain Eukaryota; kingdom Viridiplantae; phylum Streptophyta; class Polypodiopsida; order Polypodiales; family Pteridaceae; genus Ceratopteris; species Ceratopteris richardii. The sequence continues at coordinate 177,826,334 of CM035409.1, read as the reverse complement.
GTGCACTGGTTGAAGGGTTCCCTGACTCATGGATTGAGCACACCATAGTGCCCATTCATAAGTCAGGAGATACTATGGATCCAGCTACATACCGGACGATCATGATTGGCCCTATATTGGCCAAGTTATATGGGGCGGTACTAGAGACAGTACTCTCGCTGAGAGAAAGGGTATCAGGGCTCCAAGACAGGCAGGTTTCAGACGCGATTACTCTACCATTGACCACATCTTCACTCTGAGATGCCTGATCGACCAAGCAAGGGTGAGGAAGAGGAGATTATATTGTTGCTTTGTGGACTTCCGCTAAGCATTTGACACCGTTCCCCCGGGACGACTCTTCAGAAGACTACTTGATATCGGAGCTCCAAAGGAGATGATATGGGGGATCTACGCCTTATACGAGAGAGTATCTGGCAGAGTCAAATGTCCGTGGGGCTTATCTAATCGACTTGCTAGCACTATCGGGGTGAAGCAAGGATGCCCTCTTTCACCCACCCTCTTTGGTCTCTACATTGATGAGATAGTGCACTACATACAGCAGCAGGGGGATGAGGGCATCAAGGTACGCGGATCCACTGTCCATATTCTTTTATACGCTGATGATATTGTACTAGTTTCAGAGTCTACAAAAGGTCTACAGCATCATCTACACGGCCTAGATGACTTTTGCAGATGCAGAGGATTATCTGTGAACCTTGGTAAAACCAAGGTCATGATCTTTCATACATCAGCGCAGGTACGCAGACATAGTTTGTTCACAGCAACAGGTGGATCGATTGAGGTGGTTGGATCATATGTTTACTTGGGAGTGACATTTACAGCAGCAGGTCTTGTCTATGTCTCAGGCAGCACGTGACCGCATCACACGTGGGTACGCAGCGCTGGCCTTGACGGAGAGACAGTGCCACCAGGCATATTTTCAGGAGCCCCACACAAAGGGGTGGCTCTTCGACACTTTGGTTACACCAACCCTCATGTATGGGGCAGCCATATGGGGACCATTAGCCACATCAGTATAGACAGCATTAGAGAGGCCACAGATCCTCATGATTTCCAAACTTATCCGCAGCAAGCCTTCAATACCACATGATATCATTAGAGCAGAGCTCGCAGCACCACCGACGCTAGTTGAGGCACTATTCCAGACAGTATGCCTATTACACAGACTCCGGAGCATGGATACAGAGCGCATTGCTTATCGAGCTTTCCAGGCATCACGGGACATGGCATTAGCAGGGGACACCTCCTCATGGTATGCATAGACAGGAGACTGACTGGCCCACCACGGCTTTGACATAGACAGGCTACCACCACTACAGTACGACTCGCATGCACCACCTACTCGCGCTCTCATCAAGGGAGGAATAGGATCATTCCTCAGGAGATATGGCATACATACATACAGAGGACATGTGAGCCCTAGGGGTACACTGCCACCGAAATGCTCTATTACCGTGAGCATTTTCAACATATATCGAACGAGGGCTTCATCGAGATTCCGAGATACATGCAGACATATCTACCCCACCACCTTCGAGTCATCATTGGGCAGCTCCGGGTTTCATCACATCAACTCGAGATTGAGAGGGGTCAGTCCAGGGGAGTCCCACGTGAGGAGAGGTGGTGCCCAGTATGCGAGACAGAGGTAGAGAGTGAGGAGCATTTTGTTATCAGATGCCCAGCATACTTAGACCTACGAGCACAGTTCCAGATAGAGGAGTCACTCCCGTTCTGCATGACTATGGGAGACCAGCGACGCTTGGGACGCTTCCTCGCAGCAGCATACGAGAGGCGAGAGCGGTCACTCCAGCCCACACAGCAGCCACGGGTGAGTACCCAGCAGACCATTACCCAGTTTTTTCAGCGAGCTGAGCTACATCAGAGAGGTCCATCTATAGGGCTCACACTCCACCAGGTAGCAGCACAGAGAGCACGGCGCCAACCATGCATGGGCCGATATCATCGACCACGACTATATCAGGAGGATATCTCACGCATCAGGACAGCCTATGACCACATGATGGAGCATAGGCGTACCACCACCCCCTGGGCTGTCTCCCTTCAGGAGGCACTCAGACCACCCCCGATGTACCACATACTACACCCACCTCCACCCATTCACCAGTAGCTAGGGTGTTTTATTCACACTTTTACTCACATTATGGGTCCCCCATGTATTAGGTGGCCACTCTCTGCAGAGTCAAAGCCACGTCTCCCAGCCTTTTCCAGTCTTATATAGCTTTGTGTAGCGATATACTTTTTATTTCATTTCATCCTCTACATAGGGTTACTACACTTGTACATGGTTTTTGTCTCATAGGCCAAGTTTGGCCTCCAGAAGACGTTAATATGACTCTCTCTCTCTCTCTCTCTCTCTCTCTCTCTCTCTCTCTCTCTCTCTCTCTCTCTCTCTCTCTCTCTCTCTCTCTCTCTCTCTCTCTCTCTCTCTCTCTCTCTCTCTCTCTCTCTCTCTCTCTCTCTCTCTCTCTCTCTCTCTCTCTCTCTCTCTCTCTCTCTCTCTCTCTCTCTCCTCCCCCCCCCCCTCCCCCCCCCTCCCCCCCCCCCCCCCCCTCTGCCCGAAACCCTAAGGGCAGTCCCTCTGCCCGAGCTCTGCGTCTGCCCGAAACCCTAAGCGTAGCAGCTTCCGCCAGTCTCCCAGAGACAACAGCAGGTAAGGCGGGAGGGGAGCAGCCCCCCTCTTTCTTCATCTCGAGGGGAGGGTGAGGGAGGGGACCCTCTCCTTGAGCTTTCTAGCACCCTTCTCCTCGCTCCCTATCTACAACAACAACATGGAAGGCAGGAAAAGCTTTGCCTCTGCCCTCTTGCAAGAGCCGCTTTCTATACCAGCCCCAGTCAACAAACCAACAGCATGGGAGTCTTACTTACTCCAAGAAGTGAAGAAACTCCAAGGAGAAATGGCAGCAATGAAGCAGGAAATTAGTAAGAAAGATGAACAAATAGCAAGATTGCAACAAAAGCTTGATGAAACACAAGGAAACAGCCAGCAAACAGGAGCTGAATCAACAAATAAAGTCCACTTGGCAACACAATTATTCGAGGTAAAACTATCCAGCTCTACACATTTTTCAAAAGAAGTAATGTCTGTGGTAAAGGAGCAGGAATTGGTGGACAGCAACAAGAAAGTTATCAGGATTGGAGGCCTCCCCCTAGGATGGGACAGGGAGGACATCGCACCCGAGTTAAAAGATGACTGCATCCTTGAAACAGAAGTACTAGAAGCACAACTAACCAAGGTGGTCCCCTTCATCAATCTAGGGTCTCCGGTCTTCATCACACCCAAAGGAACTCAGGCAAGGGTAAGCTATTTTGACATGTCAGATAAGATAGCTGTCATGAAGCAAGCAAAGTCACTACAAGATACTAAAGTATGGATAGCATATGAACTCACCCCACTCCAACTTAAAAATCGACCAGCAGAGTTAACTAAAGTCAGAGAAGTCAGGAAGAATGGAAAGTGGGCAGTATACAGAGGCGGTCAAGCTATTATCAGAGATTTCCATACCCATACCACATAGGAAAAAACAGCTATCTCCCTCATTTGTAATACATATTGATGTAATTTTGAAACTCTTATGAGTCATAAGAGTGCTTTGGAAGCCACATCCCCCCCCTTTTATTTTTATTTTGATTTTTCCCTTTTATTATAGCCCCTTGAGGGCTTCCCCCCCAAGTGGAATGTAATGTTTTGATGTACCTGATCGGTCCTATAGGTCGATTTCGGCCTCCCGTGGACGTTAATATATCTTTCTTTCTTTCTTTCTCTCTCTCTCTCTCTCTCTCTCTCTCTCTCTCTCTCTCTCTCTCTCTCTCTCTCTCTCTCTCTCTCTCTCTCTCTCTCTCTCTCTCTCTCTCTCTCTCTCTCTCTCTCTCTCTCTCTCTCTCTCTCCCCCCCGTTCTCTACATCGACGAGATCACCGAGTATATACAGCGAGCAGGAAGGCTAGGAGGAGACCTCGGAGGTACACCAGTACACATCCTATTATATGCTGATGACATTGTCTTGCTTTCAAAGTCATAGGAGGGGCTGCAATCACATTTACAGGCTCTCGATACCTTATGCATGGAGAGAGGACTCACAGTGAACCTTGGCAAGACCAAGATCATGATCTTCCACACCTCCAGGACAGTATGCCATCACACCTCTTTCACCGAAGCTGAAGGACAAATAGAGGTAGTAAACTCCTACATCTACTTAGGTGTCACCTTCTCGAGCAGCACAAGGGTATTCTCCATGGCACCGGCAGCGAGAGAGAGAGATTGGCCCGAGGCTATTCGACGCTTACTGGATTGGAGACGCTGCTTTCAGGCACATTTTCAGGAGCCCTGGACTAAGGGGTGGCTCTTTGATACTCTAGTGACACCCACATTGATATACGCAGCGACAGTATGGGCACCAGGAGTCATGGAGGCGATGCGGATGCGGATTGAGAGGCCCCAGGTCACCATGATCTCTCGCTTGCTCCGCAGAAAGCCCTCCGTTCCACATGACATTATACGAGCTGAGTTTGGCACACCATCGATGCTAGTGGAGGCCCTCTTTAAGCTCGTGACCTTTATTCTGAGAGTCAAAGAGCTCCCCACCAATCGACTCACCAGGCTTGCATTTGAGAGCTCTAGACATTTGGAAGAGACAGGGCATGAGAGAGTATGGTATGCACAGACCTACCGACGGTTGGAAGACCATGGCATGAGCATTACCGATCTCCCGCTTTTCAGTATGACCTCTCTTCCCCCTACATTACCCTCTCTCATTCAGAGAGGAACAGGATCATCAGTCACGCCCTACTATAGATACACGTCAGGGAGACATGGATAGCACCATGAGAGCCTCTTCCCACAAAGAGGCATCACTACAGAGAGCACTTCCTGACAGTGACAACGCATGGTTTCATTCAGAGACCACGATACATGGAAACATACATGGCACCAGCAAAGAGAGTGGCCATTGGGAAGCTCAGAGTATCATCACACCAGCTCGAGATTGAGGTTGGGCAAGCGACACATACCCCCAAGAGACGAGAGATTATGCAAGATATGCTGAGAGGAGGTGGAGGACGAGGAGCACTACACATGTAGATGCCATGTATATGAGGATATCAGAGACCGCTACCCACAGCTCTTTAGGGGGCCAGAGAGATTAGGGCTTTATTGGAGGCGAAGGACTAGCGCCCTCTAGGTCGTTTCCTAGTAGAGCTCCAGCGTCGTCATGCAGTACTTCTCCAACAGATGGAGATACACCCCGCCCCCCCTCCCCCCAGACTCATATTACAGATTTTTGCAGACCCACAACCACCCGAGGACCCAGGAGGTTGTCACATTACAGAGAGCAGAGGAGCTTAGACGACAACGCCGACGATCGAGACCCCCACTCCAGAGAGTCTGTCCCCACTAGAGAGAGATTCAGGCGATTCACACACGCCATAACATGAAGATACGGAGACGTCAGCAGCACACCCCTACCGACACCCCTACCGATCTCGACGTGCAGAGCATTTTGAGGATCGCCACGATGCATTATATCCTACACCCACTCCAAGCATTTAGAGGGTTATGACACCATCGAGCCTCCCCTTCCTATGCATATCATATTTGTATCTCACCTATTGAGCATATAGAGTGCATACCCATAGCACCCCACACCCTCGACGCCAGCTATTATCCACTCCTTTTATATTCTGATTTGTACTCACACTTTATTTTCCTTTTGGGATCACAATGGATTGGATCATACTCTTGTATACGTTTTGTCTCATAGGTCGATTTTGGCCTCTAATAGACGTTAAAAAGTCTCTCTCTCTCTCTCTCTCTCTCTCTCTCTCTCTCTCTCTCTCTCTCTCTCTCTCTCTCTCTCTCTCTCTCTCTCTCTCTCTCTCTCTCTCTCTCTCTCTCTCTCTCTCTCTCTCTCTCACACACACACCCCCCTCCCCCCCCCCCCTCTCTCTCCCTCTTTCCCTCTCTCCCTCTCCCTCCCTCCCCTTCCTCCCCCCCCTTCCCTCCCTCCCTGCAGAAGGATTCAAGTAGAGAAATAGGATATGTCAGTTAATCACAAAAGGTTTCAACCACTGCCATGTGATATCAGGATCAGAGATGCTTGGGTTGGCTCTTGCTTGAGCAAAGATGCATAGGAGAAGCCCACTGGGCCAATCAGAGAGACAGATTCAGAGGCAGGTTAAAAACTAAACCAAGCCAGCCACTACCACTATATATATATATGTCTATCTATCTATCTATCTATCTATCTATCTATCTATCTATCTATCTATCTATCTATCTATCTATCTATCTATCTATCTATCTATCTATCTATCTATATATATATATATATATATATATATATATATATATATATATATATATATATATATATATATATATATATATATATATATATATATGTGTATATATATATATATATGTGTGTGTGTGTGTGTGTGTGTGTGTGTGTGTGTGTGTATATATATGACTCTAATCCCACTAGAGGTACACTGATTGAACATACAATGAATCTAGGGAGATCCAAGCACTAATAACAATAGTGGGAGGCTTTCTAGCATATACACGGATTAAAAAAGGAATTGGATCATTTTTATGCATAACATGCAACTTCTTGATAGACTTTGACCTCCGAGAGAGACACCACCAAAACATGAGCTTTGTATGAGCTCCGCGTGCAAGGATGCAAATTGAACAAAACCCGCGGCTTGTATGCCCCAAATCCTCCAGGCAAGAAGAGAAGGGAGAAAGGCCTTTCACCGTGATGGGACGGCCATCATGGATGAATGCCTTATTAAATAGAAAAATGCGGCCTATGAAACATTGGGGCAACGAGATATACTCAAAGGAGTCGTCTCGATCTGTAATGGTGCACTATGGACAGGACCAGATGGGCTTGAGGAGATGTTAGTGGCACATGACTTCACATGTATCAGAGAGACCCACGAGAGCCCAGAGAGGAGTCTTCCTCATGTGTCAAGGTCCCTGTGGGAGTCTACCTCCAAGACCACTACGAGACGGAGTACCTCACATGGATCTAGGAGGGGTGATACTTTTGTGTAGATAGAGTATTCAAAGACATCCAGATCATGATTAGGGATGAAGAGGCATGATTTATGTGGGTTCAGATAGAGATCTCTCGAGAGGGATTGGTCTACATAGCAATGTGCTACTTCCCCACGAGGCTAATGTTATGCTAGAAAAGATGATCAACCCAGAGATAGAGATTCTCCCTATGCCATGTCGTCTCACGACATATTACATTACTCTACTCTCGGTAAAGTCTTCCTTCTTGGAGACTTCAACACATGCATAGAGCCTCGACACACTAAGATTTATGATACGAAGAAGCCACACATCACAAGGAGTCTAGATTCAGATGAGATGGAACTCGCAGAACACCGGAGCATACAAGACAAGATGCCACAAGATATGGCAAACATCTACTTCAGCTTGGGAGTCATCACCATCTAGTTATTCATAACGATATCCAGCACTAGCCCGGGTCAAGTAGACTCTCTTTTTGCATGCTGGTGGCGAGAGCACTCTTGCATGTTGGTGGCGAAAGCACTCTGGACTACATGCTAGGCTCCATAGCAAGGACATGTATGATACCTTCTCCTTTCATTGGAAGATGCCCCTCGGGAGATGACCATACTTGTCTCACTTTCACACTTCTCCTCTCTACCCAAAACCCCTCCACCACATGCCATTAAGCATACCACAATCCATTTTACCCATTAGCTTTCACATATTTACACATACAATCTCGATTCGCATTTGTTTTCACTTGACCCACATGCCCCTCTACACATCTTCACTTCATAGATTACTATTATCCTTGACGATTCAGCCATGAAGAGCTTTCACCATCGCACATGTACACATCCACCACACACAAGGTCTATGCCTCAAAACAATTAGATACTATGAGGAGTGTTGTGAGTTACATCGATGTCCCGCGGTATTAGAGGCTCGCCGGAAGAACACATAAAGACACGCACACCATCACATGTAGACTCTTACATGTCACATGTAGACTCTTACAAAGTTACATGTCATCAAAAGAGGAGAAGCAATATTGGGACATATATCACTTGCTTCTGAGTAGGAACAATAAGGTTGCATAGTGATGCATACACAAGAGAAGGATGTCTACCCATCCATTATCCAAAGATATGGAAGAGAAATATAGAGGGCCTTTATCAAAGACCAGACAAGCCATCGATCCCTACCCCATATGGACCACATCCTACTACCTCCTCTTTCTTTACATCGAGGATGATTAGCACGGCTATTTCATATATGCAGCATGGAAGATCTAGGGATTAGTTTGGATTATAGGCTGAGCATCTTATGTATGGGAGAGACCCTTGCACCACTCATCGCCCACCTCTTCAAACATGCATTGGTTGAAGGGTTTTCATATTCATGAACAGCGCATGTTCTTGTGTGCCCATCTACAAATCCGGAGATGTTATGGACACAAGCACCTTTCGGACTATCATGATTGGCCCCACACTGGCCACGCTTTAAGGGGCAAACTTAGAGGAGAGATTGAGTACACTCGTTGAGTAGGAGGGTCTCCATGCTCGAGGACAAACAAGCTTCAGATGATCCTTTTCCACCGATGATGACATCTTCACTATGAGGTGCTTGATCGACATGACACAGGTGATGAAGAGGAGGCTACACTGGTGCATTGTGGATTTCCACAAAGCTTTCGATACAGTACCTCCAGAGCGGCTCTTCAAGAGAGACTTAGAACTTGGGGTGACATAGGAGATGATTTGGGGTATGTATGCATTGTATGAATGAGTGTCACGCAAAGTCACATGCCCAAGAAGTCTTACGGATCCCCTTGTTAGCACCATTAGTGTGAAACAAGGATCCTCCCTCTCCTCCACTCTTTTTGGGATTTACATTGATGAAATAGCTGACTTTGTTCAGCAGTGAGGAGGTGAGGGAGCTCAGTTGGGGAAGACCACAATTGGGGGAGACCACGGCTCATATCTACTATATGGAGATGACATTGTACTGATCTGAGAGTCAAAGGAGGGACTCGACATCATTTGCAGGCTTTAAATTTTTATGCTCAGAGAGAGGGCTCTCAGTGAACCTTGGTAAAACCACGGTACTCATTTTCCACATGTAAGCACAGGCAGAGAGATGCAGTTCTTCTATGGTGGCTTTTTTTTTTTGGTTGGGTGGAGGAGGGGGGTGTGTGTGTGTGTGTGTGTGTGTGTGTGTGTGTGTGTGTGTGTGTGTGTGTGTGTGTGTGTGTGTGTGTGTGTGTGTGTGTGTGTGTGTGTGTGTGTGTGTGTGTGGTTGTTCATTGAGATCACTAGATCATATGTATACCTGGAGTGACTTTCACAGCTGCATCCAGGTCCTTTTCTATGACCCAGGCAGCCCGTGATCAACTTACCCCAGGCTACACAACATTAGCATTGATGGAGAGACTGTGCCATCAGGAACGCTTCCAGGAGCCCCACACAAAGGGATGGCTATTTGAGACACTGGTCCACACTCTCTCTACTGCACAGTGTGACTTTTACAGCTGCATCCAGATCCTTTTCTATGACCCAGGCAGCCTGTGATCAACTTACCCCAGGCTACACAACATTAGCATTGATGGAGAGACAGTGCCATCAGGAACACTTCCAGGAGCCCCACACAATGGGATGGCTATTTGATACACTGGTCCACACTCTCTACTGCACAGTGCCTCGATATGGGTCTGTGTGTGTGTGTGTGTCCACGCACGTGGGGCACAAGATCTTACAAGTAGAAACTAACATCTACTTCCATTCACATCAAGAAATGTAACTTAAAATTGTTTCTCCCACATAGTCCACCTAAAATCTATGCAAACAATGAGTAAGGATTTCTATAATGCCAGTATAGTATTCCAGCAACTACCCATACAGTTGTACGTAAAAACATATATCTAACATATAAAATGCCAGTTGTTGTTCAAGACAAACAAACAACTTATCTCAATTATTAATACATATAAAATTTCCACAAGATGAAGAAAGACGCTTTTGACATCATGAGACTAGCCAGTTTGATTAATATAAAAGCTCCAAGACAGCATTCTATTAAAGAATTTGCTGAATTTCCAGTTTTATCAACAAACCGAAAATCCAGACACAACATAATATTAATCGAAGCAACCTACCTGTGAACAATTTTCATCCTTAACAGCACCTGTGTCATTTCTATCACTGCTCACAGAAAAATTGTCATTGGATGTATCCCCGAAGCTTATATTCCGTGATGCTTTTCTCTTCCTTCCCTGTGCATTGCCATGACGTCCTGATCCACCAGCCTGAAAAGACATTAATCAATGTTTCCATGAAAATGATCAACTGCCTTATTAATAATATATTCATTTTATAAAGTAAAAGGGGGAAAACCCCTAAAATTCCAAAGCCCGCCTTCATGGTTATTTACAAGAACAGTAATGCGAATATTGATTTGTGTTTCTTGTGAAGGACAGAAAAAATGGGAAACTTCCACAAACATCTTTGCAAGAGTTTGCAAAGATCATTTACTTGAGCAAAAGAATAAATTGCAAACAGAGAGCTTAGCAACATAGAAGTTTAAATGCAACTACAGGATAGGAGTCAAACCGCATGATTTCTCCGCCACACATGTTGCCATAAGTTTCGTAGCTCATTCTTGCGAAGCGGCTTGACTAGAAAATCTTTTGCTCCCTTCATCAGACACTTAAAGACCATGTCTAATGAATCATGGGCAGACATCACTGCAAGAAAAAGATGCCACATAAGATATCCAAAGCTTCAAGTAAAGGGTTATAGTTTGTGCCTCCCATGCACCTACATATATTCTAATATGCAAGCATAGATGTCACTATAATATACACATACATCAAATATGTTCTCACAGACTAATAAAATACATTGATATGCATTCACAAATTTCATTCTCTTTTTGTGTGAGAGGTATGGTCAATGTCAGTGCCATGACTCACTAGACTTGTGCAGGTAGGTGCGAGAAGTGGGTGGCTATAGGTATGAATGTGGGTGTGGCTGTAAGCATTATGTTCTTCCTCATATGTGTGTGTGTGTGTGTGTGTGTGTGTGTGTGTGTGTGTGTGTGTGTGTGTTGGTGTGTGCATCTGTGAGTGCATGTGTGTGAGTGTGAGTGTGTGTGTGTGTGTGTGTGTGTGTGTGTGTGTGTGTGTGTGTGTGTGTGTGTGTGTGTGTGTGTGTGTGTGTGCATGCGCACGTGCGCACATGCATGTGCATGCAAAGAGGGAGAGGGCGGCACATGCATGCACAAGTGGTTGGGATGCGCGAATAGGTGTGCATGTCCATGTGTGTGCACACACATATACACACTTACAATATGCATACATGTGCTAGTGTGTGCGTGTGTGTGTGTGTGTGTGCACACGCGCGTGTGTGTGCACACGCGCGTGTGTGTGCAGCATTTACATGCACATGTGCATCTTTGCACATATACACATATAATAGCATACATACTTTTTTCCTTATTCTTTTGTGGTAGGAGGGGAAAAAGAGAGAGAGGGAGGGAGGGACAAGGGAAGAAATGAGTCACACGCGGGGGCAGAGGGGGGGGGGGGGGATGATCTTTTATTTCATATGAACAAAATACAAATCCCCCCCTCCATGGCTACACGGAGATCAGGAACAGGTGACCCTGATCTTCATGACCTTCTTCCTCATCTCTGTGAGTTGTTGCTGCAATATCTTCACAAGAGATGTGCGCTGAGATGGTTCTATAGACCCTTCCGGACATTGCCCATGCATGCTAGAAGGTACGTAAGAAGGGAATATCTCTTCCATGGACTCTGCTGCTCCTCAAATGCGTTCAGCTTACATTGGTTTTGCTAAAGAGCTGCTTCGATCTCCTATTTGCGAGGTTGAGCGACGATGGAGCTCCTCCATGCAAGAATAAATTAGGGTGGAAGATCTGTCTGCCCTGGGCCGCTCCTCAAGTCTTCAGGGTTTGCAAATGAATTTATGCTCTCAAAAATCAGGAAACTCATGTATTTATAGAAAAATATTTATTCCATAAATAGCAAGTTTCCAGCACCAAGAAGCCTACACTAAAAAATAGGACGTTTCTAAATATAACCTAGCCTTGTCGTTTTTGGTCTAAAATACCCTAGTTCTGCCCCTCAGCTGGCCTCCCTCATGTAGATCACAGGCCTACCTTTCCTTTTTAATCCCAGAAATTGTTCCAATTATGGGTGGTGGTTAAAGAGGAAAAAACTGTTATTATCTTAATATACAGCTGCACTAGCATTTTTTCCTCCCTTTGCAGCTTTGCCAGCATTTACTTGACTACAGCATGACTGGGTAGCTGCATACTTGTGCTCTAGAATCATGATGGCATGTGGACATCCAAGAGGAGTATCCCATTAATTTGGGAGGTGCGCTCGCCTATTTGGGGAGCCTTCTAAGGCTCTCACATGGGCACCCTTGTTGGTTTTTAAGGTCCACAATCAATAAAAAGACACAAATGAAATAGAGACATGAGAGAGAATAGACAAAGCAATAGAGAGATGAACGAGCAAAGCTCCACATATATACCATACATTCCTTAATACGAAGTACATGAATGTTACAAAGAATCATAAGGTTTGCATATAATGCATCAATCTGTAACATATCTTCATAACTTCACAATCTACATAAAGTGAAGATGATCTCCTCCATCTATAGATAAGCTCCAAGATCATGTCCTCCTTGATGTCGAAGAAGAAGCACAAACCCTAGGTGCTTCTCATCCTTCAAAGGGGGGGAAAAAAACTCTAGCTCAACTCCTCCACAAGGTTGAAGAAGACCTCCTCTAGAACCTAGCTCATGTTTAGCTCTCAAAAGTGAGTGATTTGTGTAGTATGGACATCATGCTTATATCGTTTTTGATCCATGATGAAAAGCAAAGTTAAAAAGCTGAAAAAAAGCTCAATAAAGCGCATCCCCAAAATCGCGGCATAAATCCCATCCAATTTTTCGAGATTGCTTTGCTTATTTTGACATGTCTGATATAGGACATAAAAAATATATTGCTTTTGGTTCTTAAAACCTGCTTTTCAATTTGTTTTTGACTTTGACATGACATTAAGGTTTGAGCTTTGACTACCCAAATGTGATCCAATTTTAGCATATGATATATCATTGGATAGCTGCTGTAGGACTTTCCAAATCTGAAATAAAATTTTCTGCAAAATTTTGATCAATTTTGACCATCTTTGACATTGGTTTGAGAAGGGTTGACTTTGTCTAAAACTGACCAAAACTGAGAATATGTGCAATCCCTCTTGTGGAAGGTTGCATTTCCAACAACCCTTGACACCTTCAGGGCAGTGTGCTATGCATGCCGTTTCTGGTGGCCCTTGGTCAAGCTCCTGGCTTCCCTTCAAGGCCCATAGGGCCGCCTTCAGGTGCCTCACATCCTACCATATCAGCAGCCTGTGGGGCTGCTCCATGCTGGACTTCTCCACTCCGCAGAATGAAGCATCCCCATCAGCCCCTCTTCTCAGGAAGAAAATCATCTCCTCACCTTCTGATGGCACTTCACAAGGAAGGGGAATCGGAAGGGGGGGGAGGGGGAAAAAAAAAAAAAAAAAATATATATATATATATATATATATATATATATATATATATATATGAGCTGCTGCTGCAAACAGCCATCCCAGCCTTCAAGCATGCCATCCCTGATGGGATGGCCCCCTCTCAACAACAACACCTCCATCTCCACACAGCTTGAGCAGGCAGTCATCCTATCATTTCTTGCCATGCCCCTCCCTAAAAGAGCCATGTGCACTTGGCATGTCCTGAAAAACGAGTCAAGAATGGAGACTTCTCAGCCCAATGCCCATGTCACGGGATGCATGTAGCACGATCCAGCCAACTACCTACAAATAAATCAAAACCCAAAGAGCATACTCACTTTTCACCACCAGCTTGCATGTGCCTCCTATGCTCTCCTCCCTTGCTAGTTGCTTTCCATACCTCTCCTAGCAGGAGGGCAGATAACTTGTCAGGCTTGACCATCCCCAATCCCCATGAGCTCTAATGACTCTATGCATGTGACCTTGCCTTGACTTCAAGCAGAGCATATGCACAAATAAGCCAGTGAGTCCTGATTATAGGACTCACTCAAGGAGGTGGGCCAGATCACATTCGCCAATCCTTTCCCATTTGGCTAGACACAGCTACAAGCCCCCATCATATGTCCTCTAAAAGTGGGAACATAATAGTATGTATCTATGTATGCATGCATGCATGCATGCATGCATGGATGGATGGACAGAGAGACGGATGGATGTACATACGTTACATGTACATAGGTATGTATGTATGTATGGTATGTATGTATACGTACGTACCATAATTGCATTGCAACGTGTTGCCGATGGTCCGCAACTTTGCAACCACAACTTCGCAATGTTGCAACGTTCGCAACATATTGCTTTGCATTCATTTTTATGTATGTTAAAAATACTTTTTTTTTTTAATTTCTTAATGGAGAGAAAAAAATATCTAAAATCTTGTCCAAAATGTCCACTGCATGCAATAAAAAACTATGGAGAATGAGAAAGATATAAAAAGCTATAAAAGAGTAGAGATTCATTGTAGCTCTTCTTCAGTCACAAATTATCCCCAATCACAAGCTTCTAATCACTCAAGCATAGTAGAAGAAAGAAATACAAATCTTGCATAGAAGATAAGAGAAAATCCAATGCAGAAGACTACACAAGATATGACTCAGAGAAAGAGAAGTTTTGGTATTATAGATTTGAATCAATCAATACAATAGCTTTAGAAAATAGCTTCTTGATGAAGCATCGACCTCCCGACCACCCTCGAGCTATCACAATCTCATTCACACTCTCACTCTCACTCTCTCTCACTCTCACTCTCACTCTCACTCTCACTCTCACTCTCACTCTCACTCTCACTCTCACTCTCACTCTCACTCTCACTCTCACTCTCACTCTCACTCTCACTCTCACTCTCACTCTCACTCTCACTCACACTCACACTCACAAGGTAATTCTCTGATTTCGGCCTTCCTTGCGTGACTCAACAAATCTTCCTTAAAAGAGTCGACCATCCCCCAAAGAAGTGTGCAATCCACCAAATTTATTAAAAGTCGGCTCTCCCCGTGTTGCATGCAAGACTTTCGCAAAAGCATGTGTTTGTAGTAGGCAAGTGCTTTCTTTAACAGTACATGTCCAAAAATAGAAGAAAAGAAACGAAAAGATATATATGAAGATATTTGTAAGTGTGCATGACAACACGTATACATCAAAATCAGAAGCCCCTTTTTTAAGTACCTAAAAACGGCACTTTTCCAAGCCATGTAACTCAAAAACGATGAGGAATTAGCTTAAGCTTGTGAGAGGAAAAAAAGTTCAAATCTTCGATCTTCATAATAGTGTTAAAGATGACCTAAGTCCAAATCCACCTCCAAGTATCACTTTTAGTCCTACAAGTTTAGAAATTCAAGAGAGAGAATAAAATCAAGGCATTTTCTTACAATGAACTAAATGTAGAGCTCGACACGAGGTACTTAAAACATGATTCACAAAAATTTCACAGAGACACTTTTATTCTCATATGCATTCTCTACCTTTCTCTCATACAGCATTTCTTTCAATTCTTTCATCTTCACGTTCAATTTTCAACCAGCAAACATGATGCCGATAAGGTTTAAATATAAAACTTGTAATTCCTAAATTTTGCCTACATGCATAAAAAGACCTAATTATTCAGTCTAGACATTATCCCCACAATGTAATTTGGAAAGTTCAAAATGAATGATTTCTCTATCAAAAGGTCTATTACCATTCTTCCCCCCTTTTAAGAACTCTATCCTCAGAGTCGGAAAGAAGGATAATGTGCGAGAAAATCGTCTAAGTTCACCCAAGTCGAATCTTCAACTAGATATGTGTGCCATTTTACCAAAATCTCTACTGTCTCAAGTCGAAGCTTAAAAGAGCCATCATCCTTCAACTTATAGTTGTCTTGCAAAACATGAGCAACATTAGGTATATATCTTTTAAGTAAGCTAACATGAACTACAGGATGCACATTTACATGTTCAAACAATTCAAATAAATAAGCAAGAGACCAAATCTTCTTCAAAACTTTAAAAGAACGTGTATCGAGTATCGTGGAGAAAGTCTATGATCCTTCCCTACTAGCAAGTTAGATCGGGGAGGATTGACTTTAAGAAGTACTATGTCGTCTGTTTGAAATTCAAGTGGTCTTCTCTTCAAATCATAGAATTTCTTTTGCCTTTTCTGAGCTTCGTTTATGTGTTGCTTAATTTTTCCAAGTTCTTCATCCATCTTCTCAAGCATTTATTTCGATACTTCTACTTTATTTGGGAAACCAGAAAACAAAGGTGGAGTCAAACAATAATATCCATACATAGCCTCAAAAGGAGCCATTTTTAAAAATGCATGCTATGCACTATTGTATGCAAAATCGACTAATGCAAAATATTCACTCTTCTTGCATTTCATTCACATACATACGCAACATATCTTCAAGTACCTGATTAACCCTCTCGGTTTCCCCATAAGTTTGTGGATGAAAAGTTGTACTCATACGAAGTTGAGTTCCAATCGATTCGAATGTTTCTCTCCAAAAGTTTGATGTGAATCTAGAGTCTCTATCAGAAATTATGTTTTTAGGCATTCCACGTAGTCAAAAAATTTCTTTTACAAATAGTCTTGCAACATTCAAGGCAATATCCGTCTTTTTCAAGGGAAAGAAATATACCATCTTGGTAAGTCAATCAACTACCACAAATATGGTATCATGTTTACTCTTGCTCATAGGCAATTTAGTGATGAAGTCCATAAAGATAGACTCCCACTTTTGATTTGGAACATCCAAAGGTTGTAGCATTCCAGGCATTCTCTTAACCTCAGATTTCATCAGTTGACACTTTAAACATTCACTAACATATTTTCTAATATCTCTCTTCATACACGGCCAGATTTAAGAATATTTTGTTTTAACATACGTCCTTGAATAACCAGGATGTGCAGAAAAAGGTGCATCACGACAATCATGTAGTATCTGAACTTTCAATCGAGACTCAAACGATATGCATAATCCATTGCTACAATATAAAGATCCATCTAGCAAAATTTACATTGATACATCGATCCCCTATTTGCATGCAAAAAAATTCCAAATCGTGCATAAAAAGAGTCATGTTTCAGCTCTTCTTGAATTTGATTGGGAAAATCAAAATTTACTACAAAAAGGAGATTACATAAAGGTTTCCGACTTAGTGAATCAGCAACCTTATTTTCCTTGCCAGCTAAATACTTAATGTCAAAATCATACTCTATTAATAATTTAATCCAACTCTTTTGCCTATCGTCAAGCAATGGTTGTGTAAAAATTGTATTTTAGACTCTGATTATTTGTTTCAAACTTAACCCCTAACAATAGATTTTCCCAATGCTTAAGTGCATGTACAGCAGAAAGCATTTCTCGATAATGAGTAGAATAATGAAGTTCATTTTTTCTTGATTTTCTGTATTCATATGCAACCACCCTACCATCCTGTGAAAGAACACATCATATCTAACTACTACTTTGCATCACATGCAACCACAAAAGGCTTTCCCATTTCTGGTATTTTCAAAACACAATTTTCAACGACTTTTTGTTTCAATGATTCAAATGATTTTTTATAGACATCACTCCACACAAATCTTGCATTCTTTTTAGCCAACTCTTTGAGGGCATTAGCTATCTTAGAGAAATCCTTAATATGTGCTCTTTCATATTGCGTGAATCCTAGAAAACTTACAATTTTAAGGACTTGCCAATCAACTATTGTTTTCATTTTATCATCGTCCATATGAATTCCCTTATTAGATATGAATCTTCCTAGATACACAAGTTTATCCTTCGCAAAGAAACACTTACTCTTTTATCCATACAATTTGTGTTCTCTAAGAGTTTGCAAAGTCTTCTTGAGATGTACATCATGCTCACAATCATCTTTAGAGTATACAAATATATCATCAAGAAATACTAAAATGAATTCGTCTAGGTAATCATGAAAAATATTGTTCATCAAGCACATGAATGTGGAAGGAGCTTTTGTTAGTCCAAATGGTAAAAACCGTAAACTCGTAGTGGCCATAACGTGTTCGAAAAGTTGTCTTGGGTATGTCTTCTATTTTGACCTTGATTTCATGATATACAAATCTTAAGTCAATCTTCCTGAATACAGTCGCTCCACTTAATCGACCTTATAAATCATCTATGTGAGGGAGTGGGTACTTATTTTTAATTGATCTTTTATTCAGCCCCCTGTAGTCAATGCATAATCTTGGGTATGTCTTCTGTCTTTAATCTTGGGTATGTTCTTTTATTTTTAATTGTTCGAAAAGTTGTCTTGGGTATGTCTTCTGTTTTGATCCTCATTTGGGGATATCCAAATCTTAAGTCAATCTTAGTGAATACAGCCGCTCCACTTAATTAACCTAATAAGTCATCTATGTGAGGGAGTGGGTACTTATTTTTAATTGTTCTTTTATTCAACCCCCTGTAGTCAATGCATAATATATAAGAGGCATCTTTCTTGTTCTCAAATAAAACAGGTGCTCCCTACGGTGAAACACTTGGTCTTATCAAGCCTTCCTTCAAGAGATCATCTAATTAAATCTTAGTCTCCTTTAATTCATCTATGTTAAATCTATAGGATGCTCTAGAATATGGTTGACTATTCGGATACATGTCAATGGCATGGTCAATCTTCCTCAGTGGAGGTATACATGGCAAGACTTCTGGAAATACATCTGCATATTCTTTCAAAAGATTTTCTATATAATTCGGAAGATTTTCATCATTATCTTCCTCATGCGGATTGTTCACATACACTACAAATGTCCTACAGCCATCACGTATACCTCTACTTATCTGCGTAGCAAAAATGAGAAAAGGCTTAAGATTATATGCATCACCTAGAATGTGGATAAATTCACCGTATAGCCTTAAAGTGATTGTTCTTTGTTTGCAATCAATTCTTGCATAATTTTGAACTAACGAGTCCATGCCTATAATTGCATCACTCTATTTTATTTCAATCACATGGAAACTCCCAGAAAAACGCCTATCAGAAAAAGTAAACATAAGGTTTTCAATGTATCATTTCGTATAGTGTAGTCGTCCATTGATCATCTCTACAAGTCTCGTTATCTGCATATTTCTGGGTATCCCTAGATTCTCTACCAATTTGAAAGATAGGAAACAATGTGTACTACTCGAATCGATCAGAAATCTGATTTTACGCATAGAAAATCATACCCAAAATCGTAATTACAGTAGCCCTTGGGAAAGAACTAGCCACCATGCAACGTAGAGTAGAGTTAGGGCACTTACCTCCATCATCAACTTTCTCAATTGTTGCACCTTCCTCAATGATGTTTATCACCTTCAATTGTGCAAGTCGAAAGATTGCCTTATTCGGGCATCCATATGTCTGATGCCCTTGCTCCCAACAACCAAAACACAAACCGAGTCTTTTTGTCCCCTCAATAATATGAAGGTCTTGCTGCCAATGGATGGATTGACGCCTCCTTTGATTTTCCACCTCAGCAAGATTCTTACCTTCATGGATTCCTACCTTCATTATTAGAAGGAGTCTTTTTTGAATTGATCATGTTTGTTGTGGCGAGCCTTTGTGGCCTATGTCCCATCTCAATGAATCTGGTTCTATTCGCCTCCTGTATATTGAACTTCTCCATCTTCTCAACATTCTCAGCCATCGCAACAGCATCCAAAAAATCAATGCATCCAGATCCCTTTACTTGGTAACAAAGCTCCTCACGAAGCCCTTCAATAAACTTGCTCTTTAGAGCATCACCACTAACCACCAATACATATTTGTGAAGACATAGGAACTTTTCTTTGTACACATCAACAGACAAGCTATGCTTGTCACTCGTTTTGTCGAAAATTGTAGAACTCCATCTTCCTCTCCATATGGTAGTGTGGAGAACAATAATGCTTTTCTGCTTGCTCTCTAAATTCCTTCCATAGAACGTGAACAGAACGCGTTTGAGTGTGCATATAGGGCTTCTACCATAACTTCGTGATGCCACATAGGTATAGGATCCCAACCTTAGCCTTGGACTATGCATTGAATTTTGGAAGATCAAAGAAATCCTCTAACTCTTCAATCCATACCTCTAGATCTTCGTCCCTCTTCTTCTCGCCATTAAAATCATTCAATTTTGCCTTCTTGAAGACTTGGTTGAGGGCAAACTCACCCGCCTCCATATCTTTATAATTGCATTTTTGTCTTCCTCTAGGCACACTAGATGTTCCCCCACCTTCATCCACTTCATCATCAAGCTCAACGAACAAATTTGTTGGGCCTTTTGATTGCTTTCTGCTTCATTCTTTGCATAATTCTTCAAGAAGTTTTTGAATAAGCTCCTCTTTCTCACTGATCTTTTGTGTCAAACCTTCCATCGTTCTCTAGGATAGATTATGCTCTGATACCACTTGTAGCGCTTCTTCAATCACAAGTTATCCCCAATCATAAGCTTTTGATCACTCAAGAATAGTAGAAGAGAGAAAAACAAAATTTCCACAAGATAAGAGAAAATCCGACGCGAAGAGTAGACAAGATATGGCTCACAAAAAAAGAAGTTCTGGTATTTTAGATTTGAATCAATCGATACAATAGTTTTAGAAACTAGCTTCTTGACGAAGCATCGACCTCCCGACCACCCCCAAGCTATCACAATCTCATTCACACTCGCACTCTCAATCACACTCTGACTCTCACTCTCACTCAATCATAAGGTAATTCTCTGATTTTCGGCCTACCCTGCGTAATGTAGCAAATCTTCCTTAAAACAGAGTCACCCATCCACCAAAGAAGTTTGTGATCCACCAAATTTAGCAAAAGTCAGCTCTCCCCGTGTTGCATGCAAGAATTTCACAAAAGCAAAAGATCTATCCGAAGATATCCATAAGTGTGCATGACAACATGTATACATCAAAATCACGGATTTGAATAAAAAGAGAGAAGCTCTTTTGTTTAAGTACCTAAAATGGCACTTTTCTAAGCCATGTAACTCAAAAACACTGAGGTATTAGCTTAGACTTGTCAGAGGTAAAAATGTTCA
>CM035409.1:177797638-177800138 GCA_020310875.1 Ceratopteris richardii | reverse complement strand
GAAGAAGAGAGCTCTCATTCTACACTTCCCTTCCGAAGATATAAGATCTACTTTCCTACGCAGGAGGGTGATTTTGAGAGCACTTGATGGCCCCCCCCATCTACCTTGACGATGATCTCACACCCATGCAGGTAGCACACCGTCGTGCATGCATGCCGAGAGTACATCAAGCTCGCAAAGAAGGAAAGAAGGCTTCATACAGAGATGGTCGTGTCATCATTGATGGCAAGGCCATCCCATAGGGATTCGCGGCCTGTGAGACACTCGAGGAGATACACCTTGCAGTTTGGAACTGCAATGGAGATCTATGGACACACCGAGAGAGATTGGAAGAGGTGCGCAAAGACAAAGACATCACTATGCTCACAGAGACACATGAGAGCCCGAACCGGGGCCTACCTCGTGTCCACGGTTTTCAGTGGGAGTCCACATACAGAGAGTGTACACGTCAGCACACCACCCGAGGATCAGGAGGAGTAGCCATACTCTTTAGAGATGGACTTCAGAGCAGGATACAGATAGTCGCACGTGATTCACAGGCCAGATATCTTTGGATTCGACTCCAGCTCTCGCAGGAGCGGATCATCTTCATAGCATTATGCTACTTTGCTCCTTCTAGCTCGCGTTTCGCTATCATAGATCGAGAGGACTCACCATACACTTGCTTGTCAGAAGAGATTACAGAGTACTCTGCATTAGGGGAAGTCTTCCTTATGGGAGACTTCAATGCCAGGACAGGCAATGATCAGTGTGAGATATTTGACCCAGAAGACCCGGAGATACTACATACCATAGAGGATGAGTCTACAGCTCGAGCTTCAGCTGACCCTACACACACTCACTATGGCACTCACCTACTCAGACTAGGCTCTCGACATAATCTCGTTATCTACAACGGGATGACTCAGTGGCCTACCTCAGGAGGATTGACATGCATACCACACTCAGTCACAGATGGCGGGGGAAGTACAGTAGATTACGTCATGGGGTCCAGAGAGGCCATCCACCTACTTACCTCATTCACCATCCCACCCATACCCATTGGGGCCGATCACACATACCTCGCACTCTCCCTGAAGGGAGACACCCCTACACGCATACCCGAAGCACGCATCCCACACACCACCATCCACTTCACACACGAGCTAGCTCACATATATGCGGCTCGAGTCGAGCAGGGTCTTCTCTTACTTCATCCTGACACTCCACTATCCCTACTCACCTCTCAGATAGCATCAGTTCTTCAGACATCAGCCATCAGCTCCTTCCCACACACCATCCATTCTCGTCACACACCTCCTCCCGGGACTATGCCACAACATCGTTGGTATGATGAGGATTGCAGAGATCTTTACCGCCGACTACGAGCTCAGCGAGCATTGGGAGAGATCACAGAGAGAGAGGCCAAGGGACAGATGAAGACTCTCACACGTCGAAAGAGGCGAGCCTTTGAGGAGGCACAGGAGCTTGAGCTATACCATCTCTTTATGAGTATGGACAGTGCTGCAGCATGGCGCAGCCTACGAGAGCCACGCCCGACCACACCTATTGGAGACCCACACACATGGCATGATTATGCTCAGAGGTTATATGAGGTACCTAGGCAGCCTCCCATTCCCCAGCCACTTGAGCCTCGCCCTACTAGTTCTTCTCTCTTCACAGCAAAGATGGTTGAGAGGGCCATACGACGACTTCGACATGGACGTTCGACAGACCACGCAGGATTGAAGAGCGAGCATCTCATATATGCAGCCTCCACTATAGCCCCGTTGATTGCACATGTCTTCAACCGGGCTATAGGAGAGGGCTTCCCAGAGGAGTGGACTAGGCACACCATTGTGCCTATCCACAAATCTGGCGACACCCTGGATCCAGGGAACTACAGGACCATCATGATTGGCCACACCATGGCCTCCATACTTGAGGCAGAGCTCAGTTCATATGCAGAGACTGAGGGGCTACGAGCACGAGGCCAGGCAGGTTTTCGACGAGCTTTCTCTACTATTGATCACATCTTCATTCTGCGCTGCCTCATTGATGGGGCAAGGGTGCGGAAGAAGAGGCTATATTGCTGCTTTGTGGACTTCCGCAAAGCTTTTGATACAGTGCCGCGAGAGAGGCTCTTCCAACGCCTCCAGAGCTTGGGAGTACCATCAGGGATGATTTGGGCCATCTATGCACTCTATGAGCAGGTGACTGGGAGGGTACGGTGTCCAGGAGGTATGTCTGAGGCCATTGCTAGCACCATCGGTGTTAAGCAAGGCTGCCCACTCTCTCCCACTCTATTTGGTCTCTACATTGACGAGATTGAGGACTACATTCTCCGAGCTGGAGGAGAGGGTGCAGACCTCGCAGGTACACATGTCCACATTTTTTTATATGCCGATGACATTGTCTTGATTTCAGAGTCACCCGAGGGATTACAGCGCCACCTTGAGGCCCTGGATGAGTTTTGTACACAGAGGGGCTTGACAGTAAACCTTGGCAAGACCAAGGTCAT
>CM035409.1:177782638-177790138 GCA_020310875.1 Ceratopteris richardii | reverse complement strand
ATTTCTTACCTCAAGCACCTCATTGGCTTTCTCCGTAGTGACAAGAGTGGCTGCCCTAATATCATCTATGGCTCTCCTCATCATATGTATGAGGAGCCCCAATGTGGCACCCTCACAATCTGTCATGCGTAAAACTCTATAAATAGGTGTCAAAATATTTAAGACAGCTTTTACATTCTCCCAAAACTCCTCATCCAAGCATAGCCTCTGCATGCTCTTTGATTCCTCCAATGAATGCAAAGCGAGTGGTAGCGGGCTTTTTGATTTCAAGTTTACTATGCTCTCTAAACATGGATAACACTTTCCCTTTCTGTGTGAAAAATGTCACCATGCTAGAGGCTTTTTGTGTGCAAGCCTTTACCCATGAAAGCTTCCCTGCAAATAGAAACATCCATACATACATCATGATAATGATTCATGAAAGCCAGAAACATATTGACACATGCCACATGCACATGCACATGCACATGCACATGCACATGCACATGCACATGCACATGCACATGCACATGCACATGCACATGCACATGCACATGCACATGCACATGCACATGCACATGCACATGCACGTGTGCATGCATGTGCACATGTGGATACTAGATCTACATGATTCATGAAGCATGATAAATTTTAAAAACTTTACATAAAAAATAGAATTACCTATATCCTCCATCAATAGATCAAGGCAATGTGTAGCACAAGGAGTCCATACAATATGCTTATATTCTTCCTCTAAGAGCTTTCCCATATGCCGACAATTGCTCGCATTGTCGGTTACAACTTGCACAACATTTTCCGCTCCCACCTATGCATATATATATTATCAATGATCATTAATGAAAAAAACTGAAAAATAAAAATTCCAAAAATAACAAATAAAATTAAAGATTTTACCTCCTCTATTGCTTTCTTGATGTGCCGATATATGAAAGCTCCGGTGGTCTTCTTCCCTTTTTTGCCCACCTCTACCGCACGTAGAAAAAATGTACCAATTGGGCATGATACAAGACTGTTAATCATGAGAAAGTAGAGAGAGAAACCTGCGCAGAAATTTGGAGAAGAAGATGGAGAAGCTGAAGTTGAAGAAGTCCCAATCAAGTTATGAGAGATTTGGGACCAAGTCTTATTGATAAGTGACTTTTAGGTCATTTGGGCATGTTCACACATGGCCAATGACCAAAAGTCATAAAAATAATGTAAATGCCTATAACTCCCCAATTTAGGGTCCAAAAAATACAACAAAAATATGTCTGGAAAGCTCTCGAAGAGAGCTTTCACATGGAAGGGTCAAAATATACAAAAGGAGAGTCCTTGGGGCCTTTATCCCCAACAACCTCCCACTTAAAGGACCAAGGAGGCTCCTTTAAGCTTAAGTAACTCCCACCATGTGTATACATAGCTGATGTTGTGCCTTGGGTAGACACTTCGTGAGAGCATCTGCAGGATTCTGTGAAGTATTGACCTTGATCAAAGTGATCAGGCCATCCTCTAACACCTCTCTGATGAAGTGATATCTCACATCAATATGCTTTGTGCGAGCATGAAACATGGCATTCTTTGCCAAACATATGGCACTCTGGCTATCGCATCCAAGAAGAGGTGCCTTTTCAAGCATCCCAAACTCACTGCAGAGCCGAGCTAACCAAATGGCTTCTTTGGAAGCCTCTGTGGCTGAAATATATTCAGCCTCTGTAGTAGATAGTGCAACTATCCTCTGAAGTCTAGAGCACCATGAAATAGCTCCACCTGCAAGGATGTATACATAGCCACTTGTGGACTTGCGTGTGTCCACATCACCTGCCATGTCTGAATCACAAAATCCTTTTAACTCCAATGGACCCTTTCCATAACATAAGCATTTACTTTTGGTCCCTTTCAAATATCTCAAGATAGATTTGACTGCCTCCCAATGAGCTCTACCAGGATTAGCCATGAACCTGCTAACAACTCCCACTGCATGAGCAATGTCTGGCCGAGTGGCAACCATAGCATACATAAGTGAACCACAAGCTGATGCATATGGAACACTCTTCATGTAACTGGCTGCATCATCATTTTTGGGACAGTCATCCTTGGAAAGCTTAACATGTGGCTGCAATGGCACTCCAAGAGGCTTAGCATCAGCCACATTAAATTTGTCCAGCACTTTTTCAATGTACTTTTCTTGGGATACCTGCAAAGTATGCTGCTGTCTATCCCTTTTTATACGCATACCAAGAATATGCTCAGCTTCCCCAAGGTCTTTCATTGAGAATGCAGAGTTCAGCTGCTGTTTTAGGGCATTCAGAGTGCTCTTTTTCTTCCCAGCCAGCAGCATATCATCTACATACAGTACAAGAATAATTGGGCTGCCATCTTCATCCTTTTTCGTGTACAAACAATGATTTGCATGGCTTCTTTTAAACCCATGTTTGAGCATAAATGCATCAAACTTCTTATACCATTGTCTGGGGGCCTGTTTCAGCCCATACAAGCTCCTTTTCAGTTTGCATACCAGATGCTCTTTTCCAGGAATGGCATATCCTTCTGGCTGTTTCATGTACAGCTCTTCATCTAAATCACCATGCAAAAAGGCTGTTTTAACATCCATTTGGAATAATTCCAAATCCAAGGCAGCTGTGAGAGCAAACAACACACGTAAAGTGGTCATTTTCACCACTGGAGAGAACACTTCTTGGAAATCAATGCCCTCTTTTTGGGCATATCCCTTAGCAACCAGCCTTGCCTTATACTTGGGTTTGCCATCAACAGTTTTGATTTTGTACACCCACTTGTTTGGAATGGCTTTCCTTCCTTTGGGTAACTCAACCAAATCCCAAGTATCATTTGCATGCAAGGCCTTTATCTCTTCCTGCATGGCTAACTCCCACTTCTTCTTGTGCTCACATAGCTTTGCCTCTTTATAAGTAAGAGGCTCACCCTCATCTGATAACATAATATAATGTATAGAGGGATCATATCTATTCACTCGCCTCCTAGGACGTATAGATCTTCTTACCCAATGATCAACATTACCAGGCAATGGATCTACATCAGGAGGTACATTAACTTCTTCATTGTTAACAGGCTGCTGTACATCATTTCCAGCCCTGTTTTCAGCATGAATAGGTGGCTGCATATGCCCTTCAGGAGCATCATTTTGCTGTCCAGCATCATCTGGCTCAATAACCACGGGCTCATTGTCATTTCCAGCCATATGTGGTGCATCCCGAGGGTCCATATCAGATTTAACTGGTGGCTGTACATGCTGAAATTTGACTCTTTTATGGTCATCTTTAGAGGCACAATTGTTTTTGAGCAGCCTTGCCTCATTAAATACAACATCTCGGCTGCGTATTACCTTCTTGAGTTGAGGTAGCCAAATCCTGTAGCCCATTTCACCTTCATCTCCATAACCCATGAAGATTCCTTTCATGGACTTTGCATCTAACTTGCTTCTCAACTCAAGCCTTATATGCACAAAAGCATCGCAACCAAAGATGCGTAGGTGGTCATATGAAGCTGGTTTGCCAGACCAAACCTCTTCTGGAATGCCACCTTTTAAGGACATATGAGGGGATCGATTGCAAACATGAACTGCAGTTTTCAAAGCCTCTCCCCAAAATCCATGAGGGAGATTAGCTGTGGACAGCATGCATCTCACCCTCTCACATAAAGTCCTATTATACCTTTCAGCCACACCGTTGGAAGAGGGGCTGTATGGGACTGTTAGCTCCCTCTTAATACCAAGATTTTCACAAAATCTATTGAATTCAGCACTTGTAAACTCACCCCCATTATCTGTACGTAAGCATTTCAGCTTTCTACCTGTTTGAGTGGTCACAAATGCATGAAATTTCTTAAATGCAGCAAAGGCTTCATCTTTAGATTTTAACAAATATACCCAAAGCTTCCTAGAGTAATCATCTACAAAAGAAACAAAGTAAAGAGCACCCCCCATAGATTTTGTGGGCATGCTACAAACATCAGAATGAACAAGATCAAGCACATTAGACTTACGAGAGACACCAGAGTAGTAAGAATTCTTTACTTGCTTACCATATTGGCATTCATTACAAAAATCAAGTTTTGAGCCTTTAGCATCAAACTTGTCCAAATTACATAGTTTATCAAGGCCTTTTTGACTCATGTGACCAAGCCTTTTATGCCATAATTCCATATGTGAATGGATTTCAGCCAAAGCAATAAACTTGCCCAGCAAGGCTTTACCATGCAAGCAATAAAGAGTCCCTTTCTTTGTACCTTTAACAATCAGCCTAGAGCCTTTGATAAGCTTCCATGACCCCTTCTCAAAGAGGGTACTATATCCATGCATATCCATTTGCCCAACAGACAATAAGCTTTTCTTGATGCTTGGTACATACCTTACATCATGCAAAACCAGCTCATTGGTACCATCCACTGTGAGATGCACTGTGCCAATACCTTCAATTGAACAAGCATGGTTATTTCCAAGATATACATGTCCATGGCTGCCTGCATGAAAGGTAGTGAAACACTCCTTAATAGGAGTTACATGAAACGATGCACCTGAATCTACAATCCATGTTTGTGACAAAGCATCATTCACAGTAAGCAAGGCATCAATCAAATCCCTCTTTGTGATCTGCATATCTTGTGCATGAATATTAATAGAAGGATCAATAACTTCAGCATGCTCTGCTTCCATAGTAGCACAAAGTATATCTTCTGCATCTGATAGCTCCTCAATGATGACACTAGAGGCCACATTGGCCTTCTCTTTGTCTTTGTCCTTTGAGGTATCATGTGCTTCATTCTTGGTGTCCTTTTTCTTCCTGTCACCTGTGTTCTTCTTTCTTTCTAGTTCAGCTTTATAGAATCTGCAATCAGGCTTCTTGTGACCTTTCCTACCACATTGATAACAAGTCACTTCAGCCTTTCCTTTGCTTTTGCTCCTGTTCCTCTGTACATTTCCACTTTTCTTTTCTGTTCTTCCTCTAGCCACATTGGCTGAACCACTGCCCTCTCCACTAGCTTTCCTCCTGATTTCCTCATTCAAAATAGAACCCCTTACACCATCAAAGGTAAGACTGGGGCTATTCGAAAGTGAAACAACCAATGTTTCCCACGAATCAGGTAAGGTCATCAACAAGAAGATGGCCTTAAGCTTATCATCAAATGGAGGTAATCCAGAGTCCTGCAATTGTGAAAGAGTACCTGTAAACAAAGATAAGTGCTCAGCCGCACTTTTTGACTCATCAAGCTGCATACACACTAGCTTACGCATAAGATGCACTTGATTTACAGGCGTGGTATTTTCATAAGTGGCTTTCAGCTTCTCCCATACCTCAAAAGCAGTTGTAAGGCCTTTCAAATACACTAAGATTTCATCTGATACAACCATCTTGATGTAAGTGATGGCCTTCTTGTTTAGGTTCATCCATGCTGCATCTGTCATATCTTCAGGCTTGACTTCCTCAAGAGCCCCTTCACAATCTTTAAGAAAGAGGATGCCCAACATTCTCTCTTTCCACAAATCGAAACCATTACCTTCAAATCTCTTGATCTCAAACAAGCTTTTGACATCAGAGGAGGTAGAGGCCATGTTTGCACGCTAAGAGCTTCAAAATTTCACCAAAAAGGTAAAATTCACCTTCTGTCCTGTGCGCAATTACCTTAGGAGACTATAGCTGAGAAATTAAGCCCAAAAACTGTTCAATACTTGCAAAAAACAATTTCTGAAATTTTCTGCAGAAAATTTCAGAAAATTCCAGCAAGCTGTAATTGCATCAAAAACAACAAATTTGTTGTTTTTCAACCACAAAAGGCATACATAGATGTAAAACCAAGGCAATGGGTGCTTGTTTTCACAAAAGCCCCAATTTTTGCAGCAATATGACTTGTAAAATCAGAGAAATGACCTACTGTAATAAGTTTCCAGCAAGTATGCACTTCCTCAATCTTTGTGCATGTCCTCCCACTTGAAAAATGAGAGAATTTCTGCCACAAAAGACCTGTAGATGAAAAAATCAGCAATGTGGATGCTGAAAAAGACCTATGGGGATACAAAAAGAAGAATAGAAGAGATTCTTCGCGATGAAACTCTCTAAAAAGCACAAAATGTGCTTCAACTTTGCTCTGGGCTGAAGTAATCCTCCAAAAACAGCACTTTTATCGCGAAAAAAGAAGGTTTTTCGCGATGAAATTCTCCCAAATGCAAGAAAACACCTTCAGCTCAACATAGGCTGAAGTAGAAAAGCACTTCGAGCAACTTTGTCGCGATGGAACAGCTCAAAGCTCTGATACCAGTTGAAAGAGGCCGCGGAGAGCTACGTCGTGGTGTGCTCGGTTGCTCCAAACACCAAGGGAGTGGGCTGCTGCGTGAGGAGAGAGAAAGTAGAGAGAGAAACCTGCGCAGAAATTTGGAGAAGAAGATGGAGAAGCTGAAGTTGAAGAAGTCCCAATCAAGTTATGAGAGATTTGGGACCAAGTCTTATTGATAAGTGACTTTTAGGTCATTTGGGCATGTTCACACATGGCCAATGACCAAAAGTCATAAAAATAATGTAAATGCCTATAACTCCCCAATTTGGGGTCCAAAAAATACAACAAAAATATGTCTGGAAAGCTCTCGAAGAGAGCTTTCACATGGAAGGGTCAAAATATACAAAAGGAGAGTCCTTGGGGCCTTTATCCCCAACAATGCTCCTATTCTTTCTATCTCTCCATCCATCGGAGAGGATCGTGCATCCATATCTAGACCATTTCTCTCTCATAGGACGAAGAGAGAGATCAATTTTCTTCTTCTCTTCATCAATTTTTCTTCTTCTTAAATCCAAATAAGAAGGCCCCGTCCATCCTTGACATGGGCCCACCTCCGAGATTGCCTTCACAGTAGCCTTCCATTGCTTTGAATTCAAAAGATTAAAAGATAAATTTTCTAGAATTACCAATTTTGTAATCTCCGAATCCGCAATCTTTTGCTTCTCCTTGAGCCATGTGAGAGATGTCCTCGTATGCCCCGGAGCATCTCCTAATTCACCTTGCCTTTGATATGTAGAAGTTCTCACCGTTGGTGATTGTGAAATATTTGGTATATTTGACGCTTGAAAATGTGATTGGGCATCTTGTGATGTTTCGGGGATATTTGAGTGGGTTGATGGTTGAGGAGGAGAAGCATTATACCCTCTTACATGTGAAGGGCCACCGGATGAAAGGCCCAAATGCTTACGTCTAATATCATTGGCAATGTGGTCCAGTATCTCTTTACATGCCGCCACTTGCCCGCCAACCTTTGTGAGGTGTTGTATGAGCCTTGTAGCTCCACTAGTGTACCTCTTTCCACAATATTTGCATGTCCAATGGTGTGAATTGGACTTCTTGGTGTCCTTTTCAACACCAATGCAATGGAGAGTGAAAGCTTCATGTTTATCTTTCACCATTGCTATTGGACAATTAAGGGTTGCACATAAAGTAAAATGTGGTGTGTGTGAAGCTTGGAATGCTAAAAGAGATAAATGGAATGATCGGCAAGATGAG
>CM035409.1:177777638-177780138 GCA_020310875.1 Ceratopteris richardii | reverse complement strand
TAAACAAACACAGAAAGATCCACGTTCTTGAAGGAAACAGAAAGATCCACATTCTTGCATGATACAAAATATGCACAAACACATGTATATTATACATCCCATCAAGAAAATCCACATGGAACTTTGGTTATTGAGATTATAAAAGACCACTGCTTAATTTCTACTTCAAATGATGTCATACAGTACATACACACCATGCATTCACATGTATGTACTTTTCTACAGGAGTAGTTACATGGGAATGAACCTAAATGTTAAAGAATTCATGTATGTACACATGTAAAGACTTCTTCATCACAGCCTACCCCACCTCAAGAGACCATGACCCCTTCACATGATGTAATTTATACTCAATCAGAGGCCCCTCCATGGCCAGCCTTGAAGGTCCCAAAAGTTGGGCCACCATAATATTCAGACTCGTTCTTTGGGAGGAGCCCATGGACGAGACCACTTCCATTTTTGTGATCCTCCTATTGAGAGCTGCAAACGAACCAATTTGAGATTCATAGCCTACTGTCCTCAGTTTGATGCTGAGCAGAAACTGACTCAGAGCTTCCTCAGAGCTTCCGGTCAATGAAGCATAAAACTACCAATCTATATGCCATTTATATTGATATGCTTAGGGAGTAGGTTTGGCTCTAGTTCAGACTAAGTATAAATACAAGTTGTTCACGTTTCATGGTGCAGGATAGCTACCCTTGCCCATCAACGTTCATGCAATGAAATAAAACCCTCCCCAGACCCTCTGATTGTTTCCATTCAAGTTTTGAGTCATCTCACAATACCTAGATGCCAAAGCTGTTCCTTGAGAAGCTTATCTGAAAAATACGTGTTCATAAACTGCCACTACAGAAATTGCAGAAACTTTAATGTTGTTTTGGCCCTTAACCTTCTATCATATGGGATACTTAAGGTTTGTGCTGTCTGCCATCACATTCTAATTTTGGAATGTGACGTCATTATGCGATAGGTACATGGGTGGTACATGTGCTGGATGGCCCTAAGAAGACTATCATATGGGATACTTAAGGTTTGTGCTGTCTGCCATCACAGACATTCTAATTTTGGAATGTAAAGTCATTATGCAAACATGTAGGTACATGGGTGGTACAAGTGCTGGATGGCCCTAAGAAGACTATCCATGATGATTCTCTCACAATCTTCAGGCCCATGGGAGCCTCACTTTGTTCCATTCAGCACAAAAGCAGAACACAACGCTACAGAAAGAAAATGCAACATTGGAGAAGAAAAATGCAGCAATAAAGACCAAAAATACAGAACTATGGTTGTGGTACAGAAATAAAAGACGTAGGAGCTAACTATATCTCCATGATAGTCGATAAAAATATGGAGAAGCCCCTTTGGGAAAAGTCTTGCCTTCACACAGAACCACATGGCCCCATCAAACTTCCAAGCAATCATGAGGTTTTCCATTTTCACCTTAAATGGATGCATAAAATTGAGATGAACAACTTGTTCTAGGGTGTAAACATCACACACACACACATTCAAACATGTATCATGTATGCATGTAGGTATAAATATATGTATGCATGTATATATGTGGACATCTCTCATATGTATATATGCCACATATATATGTATATATGTATATATGCCACATGCCCATACCACCATTCACTTTAGACATGAGCTAGCACATATCTATAGCTCCCATGTTCGAGAGCGAATCTACTCCCTTGATCCCTCCACCCCATTGGACACCCTCACCGCCCACTTCTCCTCGATCCTCCACAAATCCGCTACTCTCAGCTTTCCATACACCACCCATAGCACTGCACATTCGACACGGCTGGGGCATACATCTCAGAATAGGTGGTATGATGAGGACTATAGACGACTATACCGACATCTCACAGCACAGAGTATCTTGGGATCCATCACAGAGAGGGAGGCACGACGACAAACACGAGCCCTCACACGCCGAAAGAGGCGAGCTTTCAAGGAGAGACAGAAGGCAGAGTTGTTTGACCTTCCCATGAGTAGAGATTGCGCCACCGCGTGGAGGGCCCTCCATGAGCCATGCCCACCTACACCCATTGCAGATCCTCACACTTGGCACACCTATGCCCAGAGGTTATATGACGTCCCAAGACAGCCACCATTGCCGATCCCTCCCACACCGCGTCCTGTGATATCCACCCTATTCAGGGCAGGCATGGTACGACAGGCCATCCATAGGCTACAGCATGGCCGTTCAACAGACCACACGGGACTACAAGGCGAGCACTTTATATACGCAGTAGATGTAGTCTCCCACCTGATCGCCCATCTCTTCAACCGTGCTTTGGTTGAGGGATTACCTGACTCGTGGACTATGCATACCATTGCGCCTATCCATAAGTCTGGCGATATGATGGACCCAAGGAACTACAGGACTATTATGATAGGCCACATCCTGGCCAAGATCTATGGGGAAGTACTAGAGGGAGAGCTCAGTACATACGCTGAGCCAGCTGGGATCAGAGCACCCGGCCAG
>CM035409.1:177667638-177767638 GCA_020310875.1 Ceratopteris richardii | reverse complement strand
CTTCTCCTTGTTTCATGCCTTGATCCAAAACTCCAATTCTAGGTTATAGATTGCTGTTGAATGATGATTGCAGGTATAAGGAGTCATTTGAATCAAAAACTTCAGCTTACATTAAGTTCTTCTTGAAACTTGCCAAAAACAATGTGAAAGACCTGGCCCCTTCAAATAAGGCACCAATTAACACCTCAAATGTGTGATAATGTGGTAGAGAATGTGTGAGTCACTTTGTACTCCTTTGGCATTTCTTTATTATCCACAATCTTCTCCTCGAATGCTACACCTAGTCTTTGGTGTTCCTTGGCTACCCTTTGCTCAATTTGCAAGCTTCAAATAATGTTCCAATTCCTCCAAGTTGCCTTATGCACAAAAAGCTAAACTCTAAGGCTCTTGAATATCTTAAACAATAAGAGGCCAATGTCGTGCTTCATATCTTGGTATAATGTTATCCATGTTGAGATCCTCTCCTTATCCCATATATGGAGACTCAAACATTGAGCAGACTTCAAACTCACCACTCAATCACATCTTAACACATTCTGAGGTGAAAATATCATCTTCTCAATTGTAATGAATACAACGTCTACCAGTAGCCATATTTAAATTGGAGAAGATCATCTAGGTCTAATCATCAACTTGCTACCAAAGAAAAGCCTTCTATCAACATTGATTATAAGCCCATATAGAAAGGATGCAGATTTCATCTTGTCGTATCAATGGCTCACAACCTTCCCTTTTTTTTGTTACTTTTATGGTTGAAGTATCAATCGCTCACAATGTTTACATTTTCTCGTTTCTTTTCTTTCTTCTTCATAAATTTTAAGTTGAAGTATCAATGGCTCACAATATTCCAATTTTTTCTTTTCTTTCCTTCCCTTTTTTAGGAGGGGAAGGGGGGGGATCTTCTAGAAGTTTTGCAACCTCAAACAAGAAGTTACTTCGTTAGTATGCTTATGGGGACATCCTATCAACCAAGTGAATCATGGCACTACATTATTAGAAACATTTAGAGTCAGTGCCGGATGACATAATTGCAAAATAATACACGATCATAGAAGTTTCCATGGAAGGAAAGCAAAGAAATTGTAACCCTTGAATGTTATAGCTTTTCATTCAACAAGAATAATCCAAGCATATTATGGGCAGCACGGTATTTGGCCCTCTCAAAAAACTTCAACTCTTGCAATCACTGACCCTTGCCTTAGATATTTATGTTGAGCCGTCCATAGCTTGGAAATCTTTTGAGTACTTATCGTATGTTTTGTACATCTATTTTTTATTCTTAGAATATCAGAGATACTGAATACTTGAGATTTCACACAGTAGAGCTGTGACGCTACATTATCTATAAAAGGAAACCTCAGATCCAGTTAAATATGAGAAAAATTACCTTCATAACCGCAACCATGAAGCAGGTCCTTGACAATCTGCCTAGTTGAGATGTCTTCCTCCACAAGCAAAACACGAAGTGCACGCTTGGGCAAAAACCTTTCCCACCCTTTGGAGCTCAATGCTTGGTCGCTTGAACTGCTGCTGAGCGAATCATCACCTTTAGTTGCGCTCCCCATAGAAAATTCGCTGTCAACCTAAAATTTACGAAAGTGGAGAGAATCCATGCAGAATTTCATGTTCCAACCATCCTTCACCAATATAAAGGAACCAAAGGCAAAAGAGTTCAGCACGAAGAGAATGGACTTCCGAATATCCCAAAACTTCAACTAGCGGAGATAATGAGATGGCCTCTCCACAGGCACATCGAAAATCCACACAAATTAGATAATCTAGAGAAGAGATGACAAGTGAATGTGTGTATGTGTGTATGTGTGTCTGTGTTCCGCATGTACAATGACTATGTGTGCGTATGCCTGTGCGCGTGCGGGCGGGTTCCTGTGCGGATGCAGGGACCAGGTGCGGCGAACGGGCGTGAGAGTGTCTGTGTACGTGGATGCGTGAGAGAGAATGTAAGTTGAGAATGCGCTCGGAATGCTTGAGAGGCCTCTGCAGACTGCACGTGTAGACTGTATG
Source organism: Ceratopteris richardii (assembly GCA_020310875.1). Classification (NCBI taxonomy): domain Eukaryota; kingdom Viridiplantae; phylum Streptophyta; class Polypodiopsida; order Polypodiales; family Pteridaceae; genus Ceratopteris; species Ceratopteris richardii. The sequence continues at coordinate 177,765,616 of CM035409.1, read as the reverse complement.
CGGGAGAGCACATGGAGAGGAATGCCGAAGAGGAATGCAAAGAGAAAAGGACGTGTGAAAAGCAAAGGGCTGTGATTGTGGGAACCTGGAGGGACTGGCGAGGCGAAAAAATCGGGAACTCAGAAAGAATCTAGAACTTGCTGCGCTGGATTTTGAGCTTGACACGTGGCAAAGGGACCGTGCGGGCATATCAAAAACAAGGCTATAAACAAAAGCAGAACGGATCTGATTTGTTGGCTCGCAAAATCTCGCGACTATTCCCGAATGCTACGATTCTCTTAAACTGGCCAGTGGCTGCCCTCCAGCGACCAAGGAAAACACGATTTCATTAGAAATGCTTGATATTTTTTATTTTACTTATATTAATAAAATCTTTTTTTTTAATGGAGGTTCCTTCGAGGTCTACTCTCTTGGGTTTAAGTTTGAAATTGCAACTGTACAAGGAAGGGCATAGTACCCATGGGACCCCCTTATCTCACAAGAACAGGAGGGTTTTACATAGTTGAGTTAAATTGCATCAGAACTATCACGTTGCAGGACAAGCGTTGGCACATCAACCACAAGATACAATTTTCCATGTTAAACATGTTTCTGATATGTTATCGGCGGGGGTTGAACCTTCGCTCCCGCTTCAAGAGGCACACGACTCAACCACCCGGACAGCTGCCTATGACGTATTAAGAAAATATTACTTTTCACACAAACATATATAATAATTACAATTGCACTCATGCTGCCATGCATCATACAGTTCCTTTTTCATTTTTAAGCTACGATCTATTAGAAACAACTAAGCGTGAGTTCACATAGGGGAGCATAAAAATCACGTTTGCACTTAAAATTGTTTGGGAGCAAGTCTAGAGTTCAATCTTACTTGGACCCTATATAACTATATGGAAATATAAGGTCGTTTTCAGATAGGGGCGGCGGAATTAACACAACAATGGCTCAATTTTCACCCGAAAAGCATAAAAAATGCATGGTTTCTCCACCTGATTATTCACATTGAGGGGTGGAATATTGGGATAGTTTTTTAGTTCCGCCACCTTATGTGAATAGATGACAAACTGAAAAACAGAACAAAATCATCCTTCTCAAAATTAAATTGCAATGTAATTCTCAACGAAATAAAAGGAGAAATTTCCATGTTTGCAATCCTTCTTGAGTTCCGTGCAGAGGCGGGGGAGGGTTATCGGAACTCTTTTTATAAATTATGTTCCATGTATTGGTATATAACGAAATAAAAGGCTCCTCCCTTATCTGAATGGATTCAGCCACATGGCACTCAAAGATTTGCCTAGAGTTGCACATTCCCTATGCCTCCATCTTGTCTGAAACGGGCCTAAGTAGGGGGTTGTCCACCCTTTCATCCTCGGTGTTCTTCAATTTCTTGTAACCTCAAAAAAAAAAGTGCAAAACTTGAGTTTGTCTTTTCATCTCTGAAAAAAAACAATAAAAAAAAGCAAGCTAGGCCATACATATATGTGAACAAAGAGCACATATGATAACTTGGACTCTTGAAACACACACACACACACACATATATATATATATATATATATGTGTGTGTATAGAGAGAGAGAAAATAGATAGATACATATATTTTATATGCAACATAAATTTTGATATATGCTTTTCTTGTGGTTATGGTGCATGGGAGTGGATATGTATTACAAATGTAGGGTTGACCAATTCACTTTAATAGAGAGGGAGAAATAACTTAACAATATTTATATGTGTGTGTATATATAAAGAGAGAGAGACTAAATGAATCAAATTTTTTTAAGGATGTATTGGGTATATGCTTTTCTTGTGGTTATGGTGTATGGGAGTAGATATGCATTATAAATATGACGTTGAGCAAATCTCTTTCAAAGAGAGGGAGAGAGAACCTATAGTGTGGATAAAAAGTACACGCCCTTGGCTTAAAAGTAAACACTCTTGACTTGACTTAAAGCATTTTATGTGTGGGCCATGCCGTTTGGGGTGATGAGTGACACATTTCTTCATTAATATGTGTGGGCCATGCGTTTTGGGGTGAGGAGTGACACATTTCTTCATTTTAGTACATCATTCAATAGAATCGTTATCTACTTGTGTTTATAACGCCTTCACCACATCATGCTTCTCTTATCACCAACAAAAGGTTTCAATATCAAACATATGAAGACTATTAGTCTTCGGCCCATGTAAACCTCTTAACGACATCATTCATAGGACAATCACATCTTATCATCCACTCGAACTTGTGCAGGTTGGTGAGTAGAATTAAGGTTCACTGTTTAAGTTCAAATCACCCAATGGGCACGATTAGTCTACTCTATAAAATATTGTGGATGTTGAGAAGATTTCAATGAAAAACCTTAAAGAGTTGACATGATATGCGTTAGTTGAATTGGTTTGGACAGTTGTTGTTGATATATTTAGGTCGTCATGTGTATGAACACACTAGGATTGTCAGGGCACTTTTTTCTCTCTTTAGGAGGTTTTTTTCCCCCGGTTTGTATATACACTTATAACCCTAATGGGTTACTTATCTTTATACATTTTAGTGGTAATACATTCAGTATTGTGTGTTGTGCTACAAGTTTCTTCTTCTTCTTTGTGCTGTTTGCATGCTTCTGTAGACCTCGAACTCCAACAATCGGTATTAGAGCAGGTCCTTGCTTCATCTAGGGCATCGTCCACACCCATCAGGTCACAATCTTAGAATCGCACGAATTTTGGTGAGCATACTCAACATGATTAGGAGATCGAAACAGCTTCACTGTGTGGTGCCGAAATCACGATCTAAGCTTGTTTTGGCCTCTGAATGCACTATCGCAGTGGTTATGCAGGCAATTTCATCTTTTTGTGCCAAATATATATATATATATATATATATATATATATATATATATATATATATATATATATATATATATATATATATATATATATATATATATATATATATATATATATATATATATATATATAGGTTTCGGTTCGCCAATATAAGCATCTCGAAGTCTACTATAGGTTTAGCAGAACTCGATAGGATAGTTTTGTTCAACTTTTTGAGATATAGTCATTTTTTTGCATCATGGTATTTTAGTCAGTGGCCATGGCTGAAAGCAATGATGTATTCTGTATGTTGGTTGTTTAGGATAAGTTGGACAGTACTAATTACCCACTATGGGCTTATATGATGCATCATGTATTGGTTGGAAAAGGACTGTGGAATATTGTGCAGGGTGTTGAAAAACATCCTAGTACACTTGCAAACATAATTGTTGAAGGTGATGCAGACAGCATTGAAGATGGTGATATTCTTCATGTTCCTGTTCATGTTGCGGTTCCTGTTGCACCTACTATAGAGCAAATTTGTTGGGATGGCAGAGATGCTCAGGCACATGCATTGATAGCCTTGTCTATCAAACGTGCCATTATTCTTCACATTTGCTCTTGCAGAATAACTAAGGATGCTTTGCATACACTTACCACTTTATATGAGGCTAGGATTAAGGCTCGTGTTGTTTACCTTTGAAAGCAATTGGAGAGTGAGCACATGAATGAAGGAGATTTTATGGACAGCTTTCTAACAAAGATCAAAGATTTGAAAGAATAGTTGATTTCTGTTGATGAAGTCTTGCCTGACAGTTCAGTTGTTCAGATTGTTATGAATGGTCTTCTCCATTCATATCGGAGTTTCCCTTCCACTCTTTGTTTGATGATGAAAGGCAATCCCAATGCCTTAACATTTGAGGAGTTACTCTCTGTTTTGTTCCAGGAAGATCAGTCTAGGCAAAATAGGTCCATTATGTGTGTTGCGGAGCTCTTCTACTAGTAAGTAGAAATCTGCTAAAAGTGCACAATCAAAGAAGGATGATAGAGACGAGAAGAAAACAGAAAAGCATAAATTGTTTTGCAAATACTATAAAGGAAATGATCATGTCATAAAGAGCTGTCCAAAAATGGCTGCTAAAGAGGCAAGGAAGAAAGAGGCTCGAATGGTTGTTGTAGAGGCCTCTACACCCAAAACAAAGTCTACTAATCTTGTGCAAAATGAAGAATGGGCATTTACCACTGTTTGCAGTATGACCCATCTTCTTATGAATAGTATATGTCTACAGTAAACTCAGATGTTTTGTACTTTGATAGTGGGGCAACCAAACATATTACCTCGCAGCATAGTTTATTCACTTCACTTGAGCCTGCCCCTATAGGGAATACTGTCACATGTGCCAACAACTCCTCTAACTATTGTTGATGGTAGTTCTTTTACTTTGTCAGATGCTTTATTTGTGCCAGGAATGAAGGAGAATCTGTTATCCGTTTCAGCTTTAGCCAAGATTGGCTTGGTTGTGAAATTTGTTGATGATAGATGTACAGTTCATGATCTGTCAAATGGTGATGTCATTATTTCTTCTAGTATTTTATGTCATGGGCATAAGCTCATAGACTATGAAAAATCTGTGAATGATTCAGCATGTGTAGTACATGGTTCTCAGGCTTTGTTAGATGCAAATCTTTGCCATGCATGCTTTGGTCATCTGAATTTTGCTAGTTTGCTATGCGTGCAGAAATCTGAAATTGTGTCCTCTCTGCCCAAACTTGAGGCACATGATAAACATGTCTCTGAAGGCTATATTTTGGGCAAAATGTACCATTCCTCATTCCCAAAAAATGGTTCAGTTCGAGCTACTCAAAAATTGAAGCTTGTTCACAGTGATGTCTCTGGTCCTATGCAGACACCCTCTTTTGGAAACTATCTTTACTTCATGACTTTCATTGATGATTTTTCTAGGCATGCATGGGTATATTTTGTTCTGATCGAAGGGGGGAATATATGTCTTCTGACTTTAATGCATTTTTGGTTGAACGTGGGATAAAACATTAGTGTACAGTGCCATATGCACCTCAACATAATGGAGTTATTGAATGGAAGAGCAGGTCACTCATGGAGATGGCGAGGTGTATGGTCAAGAGTCAGGCTTTGCCACATAGTTTCTTGCTTGAGGCGGTCATGTGTGAATCATATGTACTTAACATGTGTCCCACTAAAGCATTGTAGTCTATCATCCATATTAGGCTTGGCATGGTCACAAGCTATATGTTACTCATCTGCGTGTTTTTGGTTGTCTAGCATATGCATTAGTGCATGAACAACGCAGGAAATTGGATGATAAAACAATGAAATGTATTTTTGTTGGGTAGAGTTCAGAAAGCAAAGGCGATCATCTGTATCATCCATAGAATAAATGCATTTTGGTTAGTCATGATGTTGTTTTTGTGGAAGATGTTATTCAGCCATTACTTTCATGTACAAAAGAGACATATGTTAGCTCAAAAGACATGAATGGTACTTTCCTGCCTCTTTTTACAAGTGGATAGTCTAGTGCTAGTCCTAATGAGGAAACGTCTCAACCTTTTTAGGGTTCATGTGATGATGCACATCATTCCATTTCAGATGCAGATTTACATGATGCACTTGTTAATGAGAGAGCTGATATTGAAAAGGCAAAAACTATGCCAAAATGGCTTGTACAGACTTTGCGTGATAGCAAATTAGATGTGCATCTATCATATCGTACTCATTCGGGCTCTCATTGTGCTTCTCTTGCATCAAATTGCTATGCTATGGCTGCCTCTAGTCTCTGTGATGAGAATGAGCTTGTTTCATTTGATGAGGCACAAAATTTAGAAAATTGGATGGCTGCTTTGCGATCAGAATATGATGCTATTATGAAAAATGGTACCTATTCTTTATGTGACTTACCTCTTGGCAAGAAGGCCATTGGCACTAAGTGGGTATACAAGATAAACCGTAAGCCTGATGGAACAGTTGAAAGGTATAAGGCTAGGCTTGTTTCAAAGGGTTATGCTCAAGAAAGAGGCATTGATTTTGATGAGACCTTTGCTTCTAGTTGTTGAATGACTAATGTTCATAGCATTTGTGCACTTTTTAGCTCATCATGGTTGGAATGTACATCATTTGGATATTAGAACTGGATTTTTGAATGGTGACTTGCATGAAGAAGCGTATGTTTTTCTGCCCCATGGCTTTGTGCAGAGAGGGCATGAAAACCAAGTGTGGAGGTTGAAAAAGGCATTATATGGTTTGAAGCAAGCAGCACGTGCTTGGTATGAAAAGATACATGCATATATGATTGCACATGGTTTTGAGAATAGTCCAACTAAGAGCACCTTACATGTTATGCATGCATATGATGTGCTTCTGATCATTGTTGTTTATGTTGATGACATGTTGCGCACTGGTCCTCATGAGAAGCATATTGCTGATTTTAAGGTCGATTTGCATGCCTCATTTTAGAAGTCAAATTTGGGGCATTTGCATCATTATTTGGGCATTCAGTTTATGCAAGTTGATGATGGAATAGCATTGTGTCAAACCAAATATGTTGACACATTATTGCAACATTTTGGCCTTGAAGACCGCAAACCTATTGCCACTCCTATGGAGACAGGTTTATGATTGAGTCTTCATGAAGTTGGAGATGCATTTGATGTTGTTCTCTATTAGCAAGTTGTTGGATGCTTGATTTACTTATGCATTACTCAACCATATATTCATTTTGTTGTCTCACAGATGAGCATGTTTATGAATTGCCCAGGTGTCAAGAATTGACAAACAGTTAGGTGCATCTTTCGCTACTTGAGTGGTACTCGGCTACTTGGATTGTTTTATCCCAAGGGGGATCACTACTTCCAAATTGACATGTTTTTTCTGACTCTAATTTGGTTGGTTGTTATGACACTCCTGTGTCCACCAGTGGTTTTTCCTTCATGCTTGGTAGCTCATGCATATCTTGGTTGAGCAAGAAGCATCCTACTGTGGCCACTTCTAGTTGTGAGGCTGAGTATAGCGCAGCTTTCACAACGACTGTTGAGTGTGTGTGGCTCAGACACCTTATGGTTTATTTGGATGTTGGTCAGTCTTCTTCCACCACCATCTTCACTGACAATCAGAGCACATTGGCAGTTGTGAGGAACCCTATGTTCCATGCTCGCACTAAGCATATTGAGGTGCACTATCATTATGTCAGGGAGAGGTTCTCTGTTGGACAGAACAGTTTGGCATTATGTGCCCACATAGGAGAACATTGCAGACCTTTTCCCAAAGGCTTTGCCTAGGGAGAAGTTTGAAGCTTTCCGTAAAGCTTTGGGCTTACTTCCTTTTGTGGATTGATTTCACATAGCTTGGCACTTCCTTATACATGAGTGCCAGCTCCTTGTTCACTGCACCACTCTCAGGGGGATTTATTGATATTTTTAGGTGTGATGTGTGTGAACACACTAGGATCATTGAGGAAATTTTTTTCCTTTTTAGGAGGTTTTTCCCTCTGGCTTGTATATACACTTATTGAAGAGAATACATGCGCGGAAGCAAAATGAAAAGAAGACCGTACTCACAAAAAGAAAGAGTGTGAGAGACTCCAAGTGAGTAGAACAAGAAATGTGTAACTCACATGGATTAGAAATGAGCTTGCCAAGAGCATGGAGTAGGCTCATCAAGCTTCTAACCAAGTACAAATGGGGGGGAGAGGCCCTCCTTATATAGATTTGGGAGGGGCTCTCCAAAGTACATCTCATGTGGCTCTCCAAAGTACATCTCATGTGGGATAATTCCCCTCAAAGGAGAATGAATACAATGGTAAAAGCAAATGGAAAGGTCCCCAAATACAAAAGAGATACAATATAAAATGGAAATAAACTAGAAATGGAGTTTCTCATAGATACAAAATAGAGATGCACTCATGCGGATACAAATGTAGATGATATAGGAGCATCATGTCGTCAACACCCCCTCTGCAGCTCCATTTTGGAGTGGTTGAATGTTGTAGAGGCCCACCAAGCACTGGAACAGAACTAGAGGTAGAGCCTTCATGAACATGTTCGCCAGGTTCTCTTGAGAGGTACACTACTCCAGAGTAATCTCCTTAAATGCGAGCTTCTCGTGGATGAAATGGTACTAGATCTCAATGTGCTTCGTCCAAGCATGGAACACTGAATTCTTGGTGATGGCCAAGGTTGATTGGCTATCCGTGCGAATGCATGTCGGAGTAACTTGCAAAACACCAATGTCAGATAACAAACATCGAAGCCAGATGACCTCACATGCTACAAAGTTGAATGCTCGGTACTCGGCCTCCATGGATGACAAAGCAACTATAGGCTGATTCTTACTTGTCCAAGAGACAGGTCCTGAGCCAAGAAAGAAGATGTCCCCGGTAGGGGATCATCAAGAATCGAGATCACTAGCCCAATCTAAATCTGAATATCTGACAAGTTTGATGCTCCTTCTTTAGCAAAGACTGTGATATCAGGTGAGGGAAAGGTATCGAAGTAATCTTTGAGTAGCATCTCAATGATTCTGACGAGGCTGATGTGCAAACTAACTAAGTATACCATCTGCATAGGCAATATCTGGTCTAGTGTTGCCAAGGCAGAGTAATGAGACAACAAGCTATCGATAAGTATGCAAATCCACAAGTGATGATGAATCCTCTAGTGAGAGCTTGATGTTTAGATCAAGTGGTGTAGATACTGAGCGACACTGGTCCATGTTATATCTGGGAAGAAGATCAGAGCTGTACCTTTCTTGTGATAGGAATATACCTTCTTTTGTTTGCCGAACTTCCATACCCAAGAAGTAGTGAAGTAGTCCAAGATCTGTCATAGAGTACTCAAGTTGAAGCTGTGTGATGATGAATTGGATGTGTTCTTCATCTGAGCCTATCAAGATCAAGTCATTCACAAAGAGGATGATGATGATGGCCATTAAGGACTTGTTCTGATAGATGTATAAGTTTGCATTGACACTACTTCTTTGAAATCCTTTATCATCGAAGAACTTGTGAATCTTTTCATACTAGGTCTTGGGAGCTTGCTTAAGTCTGTAAAGTGCTTTGTGAATCTTGTAGAGTTGATCTTCCTTTCCTTTGATCTTGAAACCTTTAGGTTGGTCAACATATACTTCTTCATGAAGATCTCCATTGAGGAAAGCACTTTTGATGTCCAATTGGTAGATGGTACACTTGAAATGTGCACTTAGTGCTAGAATGATCCTTATGGTGGTTAACCTTGCAGTAGGGGCAAAGGCTTCTTCATAGTCAATGCCATGTTTTTGCTTATATCCTTTGGCTACAAGTCTTGCTTTTTACTTGTTTAATGTACCATCTGGTTTGTACTTGACTTCATAGAGCCACTTAACTCCTATGACTTGACGATTTGTGGGCTTAGGAACAAAGGTCCAAGTCATGTTCTTCTCGATTGCATCCATTTCCACTTGCATAGCTTTTTCCCACTCAGGTTGGCCTTGAGCTTCTTTGTAGTTGGAAAGCTCTGGAATTTGTTGGATCTGATGCATCAATGCATAATTTACATAATGACTTTGTTATCACTACTGCTTTTCAATGAGCCTTTGTGATCTTCTAAGAGGATGTGAAGTACTTGCCTCTGACGTGTGCTTTGAAAAGAATGTGTCCCCCTCTGAAGTGTAGATGGGCGAATTGAGACTTATATATGGATCTTTGGTTGAGTATCTTGAAGCTTCATTAAAGATAACATCTTTGGAAATTGTGATGGAGTGGTTCTAAAGATCGTACAATCTATATGTTTTTAATTGTTCACTGTAGCTGATGAATATATGCTTCTTAGACTTGGATTGCAACTTCTTGCGATCTTCTTTTGGTACATGGACAAATGCTTCACTTCCAAATAGTCGAAAGTAATTGATATTAGGCTTGCTTCCATAGTAAGCTTCAGGTCGACATCACTCTAGGAAAATCAAAGCTACACAATGGAGCAATAGCTGTGGGAAAGGAATCATTTTGATCTATTTCACTTGGAAGAGATCATACATCCAATAGGGAGACGAAGAGAGGAACTCCTCTCTTTGATTTTGGGTTGCATTTCAAAGCGCAGACACAGGAATTGAGCCGTACAATGAAGGGGGTTGTTTTGAACTGATTGTGTAGAATCTGAAGAACTAATGAACCACATGTTCCCATGTTGGAGATAAGTCATTTCTCTTTGTCTTTGTTTGATCCTTTGATAGTTAGTTCAGTCCAAATTGTGCGCTTATAGTCTTTGATGGTTGCACTACAAACACATTTGTGTTGACAGTAAAAGAAATGAGGGAATGCTCGATTTACCATAAGGATTTGATTCAAGGTTCTTTCACTTGTGTTTTTTTCAGTAGTCATGCATAAGTGTTTTTTGACAACTTCAGTAGCGTCAATCTTGTTGCACAAGATCGAGTGAAAAATTTGAGCATTATTTTAGTTGAAGATATCCCATGAAAGCATAATATTGTTTGATGATAGATAAAATGGAACTTTCCAATGTATAATCCATTTTGTGAGAAACGATAGAAGGTCGTCCATGACAGCGACAAGATGGGAAAGCCAAAAAAAAAAAACAACAGAAGAGTAAATATTAGATGGGGGCAATGCTAAAAGCTTGAAACATATCAAATGCTATGAATAAAACTAAGATTAAATGGTTTGTTGTCCTTTCATTATTAGTAGGAACTTGGAACAATAATTTCTCTTGCGTTGAGAATTAGAGACTAACTGTTGTCAAATTGTCTTGGTCTCAAGAAATTCGGTTTGAGCATTCAAGCTTCTTGAGATATCACGAACCGTGTACTTTCCATTTTGGAGTGACCTAAAGAAAACAATATAGTCTTGTGACTTACTGACTGGATATGAGTTGCTACCCCTTTTTAAAGCCCGACTCTGAATTGAAATATCTACCTGAACCCAATTTCTCTTATGAACAAAACTACTGGCATGCTTGAATGCCCCCAAGTGGTTCCAAGCAAATCTACTCGAGATCTGTGACTTTTGCTTTAAGATTTGCTTTTCAATTCCAATTACATACACATCAGCACTTTTAGTATAGGCCCAAATTCACATGGAGGTGCTCTGACTAGCATGAGAGGAAATGAGAAAGGAGCACCTTGTGTGTGTGCTATGTAAAAGAGATAGATGAAAACCAATTAAACTAGTTTACATCCTACTGGAGACATTGTCCATGAGAGGGAATGTATGTGGGTGTAAGAAAGTGTGAGAGTAAGAGAGAATAAGGGGGATAAGAGGAGAACAAGGTAAAGAGAAAAGAGGAAAGTGGGGATAGGTGTGTATGTGGGTAGAAGTGCACAAGAGTGAGGGTGCACGAGGAGCATGTGTGAGTAAGGAGAGAGTGAAGGGGAATCATGAGAGACACCATTGAGGAGTAGATCTCCATGTGCATATGCATTAGGGTGTTCATTCTCTTCGTCCCAACAACCCCATTCCAGTGCAATCGAGGATGCAAAATGAGAGAAAGTCGGCTTGTTCGAGCAAGTTGAGCAAACTATCAATACATATAAGCAAATACTTGTATCTTTTCCTGGGGCTTAGCAGGTAACATTTTGGCGATCCTAGTGGGGATTGCTTAGCACGTCTCTATCAGAGAGTGCTATAGGTTTGCCTAGTGCCACACGTTGGTCGAGCACGTAGACCTAGGATCTAGTACATGAGAGAAGGGAGTTCGTCCTCAGGGACAACTCTAACACAAAGAGAAGAGCGAGCCGCTCGTAGGGCCGAGGCTCAAGAAAGACATAAACAGAGAATGTATGAGGAGTTTTGGAACAGTCGTAGATAGTCTGAGGAAAAGAAGTACTATCGAAGGAGAGTTGCTTCTCAAGGTCGGAAGCTCGAGGAAGTACTGAAACCAAGTGCATTAAATTTTTGGGAGCGGAGTGACATGGACATCACTCCTTTTTTCGAAATGGCCCAACGGGTTTTGGTTCATTTGGGAGACTTCCCTAAGTTCTCAGGTGCCTGGGATGAGGACCTGGATAGCTTCCTTCAGTTGTTTGAGGTTACATGTGAGGCTAATGAAGTAGTTGACCAAGCCCAACGATTGAGAATCTTCCCAGCTACTCTCTGTGACGAGGCAGCCAAGTGGTATGAGAACTTGACACTGCAACAGTGAGGAACCTAGCATATGCTTAAAGATGCCTTCTTGGCGAAATTTAGAAGAGAAGGCTTCCAAGATAGACTTGCCGAACAGATGGATTACTTGTGGCAGGACATAAATGAAAGTATCGATCACTATATCCAAAGGATGGAAACATTAGTGAGGAAAATAGGCGCAAATGCCCTGAATGATGAGACATTGAAGAGAACATTTATCGTAGGATTACGAGACCCCACACCACAGCAGCATATTAGTCTTACACGACCTGCTAATTTCATGGCTACCAAGGAATAAGCAAGGTTATGGGAAGAAGTGCAGTTAGGACAACAAAGGAGGATCGAGCTCCTATGTAAGCCAACAAGCAGACTAGGAAGTCCACCCGCAAGAGATCCTGGACAAGGAAGTCCTACATTGACCACTCCGGCTTTCGTAGCCACCATTAGCATGTGAGGCGAGGTGAAGCTTGCGGTGATCAAGGAACGAATACTGGAATTGGTGACACAAGCGATAAAGGCTACCATGATGGCTCAAGAGGCATACATGATGAAGCAAGAGGCAGTCACAAACCCCAATCAAGGAGTGTTCGGATCTAATCCGTGGTGTGAGAATTGCCATGGCTTCGACCATGTAGCTACTAAGTGCCCCATAATCTCGAGACTTGTTGTGGATAGACCGCCACCTAGGATGCTTTGCACCTTTTGTGGTAGGTCAAACCACACAGAGGATCGATGTCATCATAAAGCAACTTATGAAAGCTGAACCACACAATCAGTAAATGCAGGGGAACGTACTTACACAGGATTGCTTGCTCATAGTGTCCCACCCACACCTCGTTGGGAAAACTGACAAACATATGGGCATGGTGCTCAAGGTCAGGGAGGAGGATATCCAAGAGGAGCCACACATGATCAAAGAAGGGTTGGTCGGATCCAGTGTTGGAGGTGCATGGCTTGGGACATACACAAGCTAGATGCCCAAACGAAAAGAAACCGATTGACTACACCCCGCTATGTAGGTATTGCAGTGGAGAGGGCCACTTCGATGAAGATTGTCCAAAAAGAAGAACTGACATCGGCAAGGGAAAAGGGCTAGTGGAGTCCTCAAACTATGTTGAGACCCAAGTGCATCCCACTCCTAAAGTTCAAGAGAAAGTTCCTACAATTGGAGTGGTGTTTAGGATACCAAATCCTTAGGAAGGATCTAGTTCATCCATGCACTTTGTGGATGCTAACCAAGGTAAGGATGCACAGAAAGATCCTATTGTGGCAGTAGTCACAAGGACGCAAGAGTATGTGAAGAAAAACACGAAAGGCAAAAGTGAAGATGTCGGCAAGGAAAAGGTGCCCGAGCGTGTGGAAGTGGAAAACCAAGTGGGAGGACTTGTTGAACAACAAGAATTTGAAGATGGAGATGAAATTGAGATGCTTCCACCGGTAACTAAGAAGTTTGTGCCAAGCACAACTCCATTCCCTGAGAGGCTGAAGGTTCTGAAATGTCGTGAGGAAAGGCAAAGCAGAAAGGAAATTCACATTGTGAAATTGTTGGCTGAAATGGAATTCACTTTGGACATCGGTACATTGCTAAGATGTTCCCCTGCATATAGGAAGCAGTTTTACAATGAATATATCCAAAAGCCCCGAAAATTGCAAGAGAAGAAAAAACGGGAGAAAGACATTCAAGGCATCATTCAAAGTAATACAACATAGATCGATTTGAATGCTCTTGCTATGACGGTCGAGATCAAAGGGTATGCAGTCCCAGGTGCTCAGTTGGATAGTGGGGCGGCAATCAATTTAATGACTGAGTACATGATGAAGGCTGTCGGCCTAAACCACATGGAAGAAACTCCGATGTCCCTGAGAATGGCAGATCAAACGCAAGTGAAACGAGCTGGTCTTCTAAAGAATGTGAGCAAAGTCGTTGGAAGATTAGAATTTAGTGTCGATTACTTGATAGTCAGACCAAGAACTTTAGAAGCCACGTTCTCTATATTGTTGGGGCGGCCATGGCTAGTGCTAGCCAATCGTGTGCACGACTGATGCATGGGTTTCATTACAATCGGACCAAAGTCTGACCAGATACAAATCCAAGTATCTCCAAATTCAACTGACAAGAAGAAGATGATAACAGTCAACGAAATGGAAAAGAAGGCAAAAGAGAAAGTAAGGCAGGAAATGGCATGAATTAGGTTTTCTTTGAACACAGATACCTACAAGAATCTGCTTCAAGATGGGTTCAACTTGCAGCTCTCCAAAACCCAAAACGCGAAAATGAGAGAGTATCAAAATCCGTTGTTCTATAAGGATGATTCCAATCAACAACTGTTAGGATGATTGGCAGGTACAAGCGAGGCTCAATGCTATATGATGCACGTAAACCCAAAGGAAGCCAATACCAATGATCATCTGGAAGGAAGAATCCTAGGAAAGGGATCATACCTTGAATTGACCACCATAGTGGAAGTAGGACACATGAAGGAAAAAGTCGAAGCTTTGGAAGTTGAGCTTGAGGACATATGCTCAAGAATGGAGACAATGATGGAAAAGAAACCCAATGCACAAGGATTGGATGTGAAAGTTGAGTTGGAGGAAGTAACTCCAAAGCGGGAAGGCAAAGCTGAAAAATTGTTGACTAGTGATGCATGCTTATTATTAGGACAAGAGGAAGCCATGACGGACGGAGAAGAGACAATAGAAATGGGAGTCTTAGAGAAAGAGAAGAAAGTGATCAAGGTGGTTGATCCTTATGCAAGGAGGGGAAGCTCTTCGAAGGGTGAGAGTCATTCTTTTGAAACTTGTGATCAAAAGTATCACCAAAAGTTCATTGGGGAACCAAGACAGTCATTTATCTTCTGGCACAAAGGAAGTGCATGAGGTCATGAGCAAAGACATATGCAAGAAAGGCCACAAGGGAAGAAGTAGACCTAGGAGAGAAAAGTGGTGTGTGGACAACGAGAGCTTCAGTAAGGAATCAGAGGATCGAAAGGAAGACTTGTTGAAAGGTAAAGATTAAGAGAACCAAGATGGTTGTGAAAAGAGAATTTCTAGACATGAAGGACCGAAGAAAGGACATGCATTAGAAAATGAGCCAAAAAAGGGCACGGTGAGTAAAGTGCCTCATGCAGAGAATACTGGTAAGAATGGCGGTGACCTGAAGGAGTCCGGATTTGCTCGTGCCAAGCATGCCAAAATTATCAAATTGAGGTATTATGAAAATAGGTGTTGAGATAGCCAGTAGAGCGTACAGAGGACGATAGGAGAGGACTTCGAGCGAGTCATTGGATGATTAGACTTTTTTGCATGCTTTGGAAAATCCTATGAGAGGTGTGTGATTCGATATGAGAATTGAGCAAGAGGAGCTTTCTTTATTTTATCAAACAGCTTACCTTCTATTCGCAGAGACCGCAGACGCTGATAGGCCGATTGTGTTCCTACGCAGGATCATTAGGAGTTAGGCAATTGATGGCTGACCAAGTATACTAGAATGCTCTCTTTGACCTTGTGATATATTTTTTGCAGATCAAGCACTAGCGAGCATGGAGATACCTGTCAAAATTTTGCAGACGGAATACGACATGGAGGAAGCTCATTGGTTGGTATGCTTCCTAAACTAAGATTGATTTTCTTTTTCCACATTTCGAAGCGTATCTACTTTGTTGGGCCGGGTATGCAGAGGATCGCTGCTTTTACTACGAAAGCTCTCAAGGGATACCTGATGAGGTAAATGGACTTTGTTGGGCTTGGGCTGATCAATTACTCATAGGCAGTGACGATGAGGCTCCTGATGTGGAGCCTAACTCACCACCTGGAGAGCATTGACCACTTGCGATGAGCGAGACGAGATAGGAATTTTCGAGTTCACCATGAGACATTATGGCTGAATAAGGGACTTAGAGGTAGGATAGGGGAATCCCATTCGATAGGTCTCTTGACGACTAGTCAGTTGTGTCGTATATAATCGTTATGCCAAAGTAAGCAAGGTGACGGGTGATCGATCTATCAGCTCCACGTATATGTTTTTGTATTTGTTTGGTGTATTTTTGCTTGCATGATGTGCGGGTCGGGTTGGGGAGATGCTCCTTTTTGCCTCTCCCTAACTCTCAGGACATGGGAGATGGGAAAAGTGAAAAAACAGAAAAAGAAAGATACAAGCAAAAGTGTGTGTGTATATATATATATATATATATACACACATACACACACATACACACACACACACACACATATATATATATATATATATATATATATATATATATATATATATATATATATATATATATATATATATATATATATATATATATATATATATGTGTGTGTGTGTGTGTGTGTGTGTGTGTGTGTGTGCACCCGTGCGCTATGACGGGCTAGTAGGTGGGCGGAGTCATCCTAGCTGGGTGGTCAAGATCGTGAGCCGATGCTAGCTTCATCATAGGCCGGGACAACTATGTGTGTATATCTATTTTGGTGCTTCGTACCATAGCGGGTCGATAGGTAAGTGGAGCCATCTTGGCTGGGCGATCGAGACCATGAGCCACACCCAGCTTTGCTATGGGCTAGCACATATATATGTGCGTGTATATGTCATGTGTATATGTTGTTGTGCACTATGCTGTGTTGGTAGACGAGTGGAACCAACCTGGCTGGGTGGCTAGGGCCACGAGTCGCATCCAATTGCAACATAGGCCAATTCGTGCAAGTAAAAATAAATAAACAGAAAAAGAAAAGGAAAGTTTCCCACTCCTGAGGGGGAGAGACAGAGAGGAGGAGGGCAGTGATCACCCGGACGATTATGTTTTTGCATGTATGTATTCACGAGATCGAGAGACTAACTACTGATAGATCAATCAGCCCGAATCCGACGTTGATGATGGCATAACTATTATATGTGGTAGACCGGTTAATGGTAAGCGACTTGTTGGATTTGGCTTTTCGTATGCTACTGATAAGTCCATTATGAAAGTCTGTAGTGGTGTGCGTGCACTTGGAGAATTCCCTGCTTATGTCTCGTCTCATCATGTGTGATCGGTTTTTTGGGATGTGAGTAAGGCTACGTTTTAGACAACCTCGTTTTTGCTTATATATATATATATATATATATATGTGTGTGTGTGTGTCGCGAGTATACGAGCTCTTGGATATAGATGCATGGATATATATGTTTTGTCGCTTCTCTGTTGTTATATTTTTTGGACTGGGTAAAAAAGACATGACATAAGAAGAGGGCCTTGCCCAGGTATATTTCCCGATATGTACATGCTTTTGGTTACGCTAACGACATGTGTGTTGGTTGTCTATAGGTTGGAGGATGGTCTTGGAGAGGCAGCTTCCTGATGGGATTGTGGGAGTCTGATTATTCTTATGGAGTGCATTTATGTTTTGATAGGGGAAATACATGTGGATCAGATGTTTTGTTGAGTTTTGTTGCAAGATGGTCTAGCGAGGATTGGATTTGCAATGGAGTTTTTGGTTTGATTTCATGAATAGTAATGTGAGAAATGTATGGATGATATGTGTTTCTTGAGTTTTGGTTGTAGGATAAAATGGAATAGGAAAAGAGCGGGGCATGAGCAGATATGAGCAAGTATGAGAGCATTTGAGCCATGTTTTGATGGAAGTGAGTAGGTGCATGCATGGGTACGAGTGAGGGTGTTGAAGAAAAGATGAATCAAATGCTGGTAAGGACTTCTCATGCATGAGAGCTATGTACAAGCAGAGAGCATAGATTATGTTTGTCTATGACGTATCATGCGTGGATGGTTTGACTCATTGATGATGATGCTTGATGTGTTTTCATGAAGATGATCTAATTAGTTGGATGACTGATGGATGCAGAGAACATGGCAACAGAGGGAGAAGATCGATGAGGCATGTGAAGTATGATCAAAGCTTAGTTGAATGATGGTGCTAATGTTGTGTACAGGTTGTAGGGATCAGTTTAACCATGACGAGTATGCATGAGTTGAGAGCTTGAGCCGGTGTGAATGGATACAAGTGACAAAGTGAATGGTAAGGAAGTGGCAGGTGGGAAGCAAAGTGTACAGGTGGAGGAGAGGCTCGTGGGGGATGATGTTGTTGATATATTTAGGTAGTGATGTGTGTGAACACTCTAGGACCGCCGGGGCACTTTTTTCCCTCTTTAGGAGGTTTTTTTCCCCCGGCTTGTATATACGCCTATTGCCCTAATGGGCTACTTATCTTTGTACATTCTCTAGTAATACATTCAGTCTTGTGTGTTGTGCTCCAAACTTCTTCCTCTTCCTTGTGCTGTTCGCGTGCTTCCGTAGACGTCTAACTCCAACAATTGGTATCAGAGCAGGTCGTTGATTCTTCTAGGGCGCCGTCGACACTCCTCCGTTTGCAGTCTCAGATTCGCACAAAATTTGGTGAGCATACTCAGAGTGTTTTCGAGATCAAAACGGCTTCGCTTTGTGGTGCCGAAATCGCGATCTGAGCTCGTTTCGGCCTCCGAACGCACTATCGCAGTGCTTGTGCAGGCTATTTCGTCCTTTTGTGCCAAAGGTATATACCAGTTTCTGTTCGCCAGTTTAAGCGTCTCGAAGTCTGCTACAGGTCTAGCAGAACTCGTCTTGGCAGTTCTGTTCAACTTTTTGAGATACAGTCAATTTTCTGCATCAAGGTATTTTAGTCACCGGCCATAGCTGAAAGCAGTGATGTATTCCGTATGTTGGCTGTTGAGGATAAGTTGGATGGTACCAACTACCCATTATGGGCTTATGTGATGCGACATGTACTGGTTGCAAAAGGATTGTGGAACATTGTGCAGGGTGTTGAAAGACGTCCTGTTACACCTGTAACGACAGGTACTGCAAATACAGGTGTTGGAGCTGATGAAGATGGTGTCGAAGATGATATTCCGCAGATTCCTGTTCATGCTGTTGTTTCTGTTGCACCTACTGCAGAGCAGATTCGTTGGGATGGCAGAGATGCCCAGGCACATGCATTGATAGCTTTGTCTGTCAAACGTGCCATTATTCCTCACATTCGCTCTTGCAGAACAGCAAAGGATGCTTGGGATACACTTACCACTTTGTACCAGGCTAGGAATGAGGCTCGTGTTGCTTACCTCCGAAAACAGTTGGAGAGTGAGCACATGAATGAAGGTGATTCGATGGATAGTTTTCTTACAAAGATCAAAGACCTGAAGGAACAATTGATTTCTGCTGATGAGGTTATACCAGATAGCTCACTTGTGCAGACCGTTCTGAATGGCCTTCCTGATTCATATCAGAGTTTTGCCTCTACTCTTCGATTGATGATGAAAGGCAATCCGAATGCCTTGTCATTTGAGGAATTAGTCTCTGTTCTGTTGCAGGAAGATCAGTCCAGGCAGAACAGGTCCATTATGCGTGTTGCAGATCAAGCTTTCCTGGCTAGTCAGAAGGGCAAAGGAAAATGGAGCTCTTCTACTAGTAAGCAGAAATCTGCAAATGCTGTACAATCGAAGAACCACGATAAAGATGAGAAGAAATCATAAAAGCAGAAATTGTTCTGCAAGTACTGTAAAGGAAATGATCATATTATAAAGAACTGTCCAAAACTGGCTGCTAAAGAGGCAAAGAAGAAAGAGGCTGGAATGGTTGTTGTAGAGGCCTCTACACCAAAAACAGAGTCTACAAATCTTGTGCAGGAAGAAGAATGGGCGTTTACTACTGTTTGCAGTTTTGACCCATCTTCTCATGATCAGTGCATGTCTGCAGTAGACTCAGATGTTTGGTACTTCGACAGTGGGGCAACCAAACATATTACCTCGCAGCGTAGTTTCTTCTCTTCACTCGAGCCTGCCCCTACAGGGAATACTGTCACATGCGCCAATAACTCCTCTTATCCTGTTATGGGAGTTGGTAAGATCATTCTGACTACTGCTGATGGTAGTTCTTTCACTTTGTCAGATGCTTTATTTGTGCCAGGGATCAAAAAGAACCTGTTATCAGTTTCTGCATTAGCCAAGATTGGCTTGGTTGTGAAATTCATTGATGACAGGTGTATAGTCCATGATCTCTCAAATGGCGATGTGATTATTGCTTCTGGCATTTTATGTCGTGGGCTGTATAAGCTCATAGACTATGAAAAATCTGTGAATGATTCGGCATGTGCAGTTCATGATTCTCAGGCTATGTCACATGCAAAGCTTTGGCATGCACGCTTTGGTCATCTGAATTTTGCTAGTTTGTTACGCCTGCAGAAATCTGAAATGGTGTCCTCTTTGCCCAAACTTGAGGCACCTGGAAAACATGTTTGTGAAGGCTGTATTTTGGGCAAAATGCAGCGTTCTTCCTTTCCAAAAGATGGTTCAGTTCGGGCTATGCAGAAATTGCAGCTTGTACATAGTGATGTCTGTGGTCCTATGCAGACACCCTCTTTTGGAAATTACCTTTACTTCGTGACTTTCATTGATGATTTTTCCAGGCATGCATGGGTATATCCACTCAAAGCAAAGTCCGAAGTGTTCATGTGCTTCAAACAGTTTTTGGTTTTGGCTGAAAATCTGTCAGCATGTAAAATGGGCACCCTCCGTTCTGATCGAGGGGGGGAATATATGTCTTCATATTTTAATGCATTTCTGGCTGAACGTGGGATAAAACACCAGTGTACAGTGCCGTATACACCTCAACAGAATGGAGTTGCTGAACGAAAGAACAGGTCACTCATGGAGATGGCGAGGTGCATGGTCAAAAGTCAGGCTTTACCACATAGTTTCTGGCTTGAGGTTGTCATGTGTGCAGCATATGTACTGAACAGGTGTCCCACGAAAGCGTTGCAGTCTATCACTCCATATGAGGCTTGGCATGACCGCAAGCCATCTGTTGCTCATCTGCGTGTTTTTGGTTGTTTGGCATATGCATTAGTGCCTGAACAACATCGCAGAAAATTGGATGATAAGGCAGTAAAATGTATTTTTGTTGGGTACAGTTCTGAAAGTAAAGGCTATCGTCTGTATCATCCACAGACTAAACGCATTCTGGTTAGCCGTGATGTTGTCTTTGTGGAAGATGCTATTCAGCCATTGCTTTCATGTACTAAGGAGACATTTGTTAGCTCCAAAGACATGTATGATACTTTGATGCCTCTTTTTACAGGTGGACAGGCTAGCGCTGGTCCTAATGAGGCAACTTCTCAGCCTTTGCAGGTTTCATATGATGATGCAGATCATGCCATTTCTGATGCAGATTTACATGATGCACTTGTTGATGAGAGAGCTGATATTGAACAGGCAAAAACTATGCCAAAATGGCTGGTGCAGACTTTGCGTGACAGCAAATTAGATGCACCTTTGTCATATCGTACTCGTTCAGGCTCTCATAGTACCTCCTTTGCATCAGATTGCTATGCTATGGCTGCATCTAGTCTCTGTGATGAGAATGAGCCTGTTTCTTTTGATGAAGCACAAAATTCAGAAAATTGGATGGCTGCTATGCAATCTGAATATGATGCTATAATGAAGAATGGTACATGGTCCTTATGTGACTTGCCTCCTGGCAAGAAGGCCATTGGCACTAAGTGGGTATACAAGCTGAAGCGTAAACCTGATGGTACAATTGACAGGTATAAGGCTAGGCTTGTTGCAAAGGGTTATGCGCAGGAAAGAGGCATTGATTTTGATGAGACCTTTGCACCTACATGCCGTATGACTACTGTTCGGAGCATTTGTGCACTTGCAGCCCATCATGGTTGGAATGTACATCAGTTGGACATTAAAACAACATTTCTGAATGGTGACTTGCATGAAGAAGTGTATGTTTTTCAGCCCCGTGGCTTTGTGCAGAAAGGGCATGAAAACCAGGTGTGCAGGTTAAAGAAGGCGTTATATGGTTTAAAGCAAGCACCACGTGCTTGGTATGAGAAAATACATGCCTATCTGATTGCACATGGTTTTGAGAACAGTCCAACTGAAAGCACCTTATATGTTAAGCGTGCTAATGATGTGCTTTTGATCATTGTTGTCTATGTAGACGACATGCTGCTCACTGGTCCTCTTGAGAAGCATATTGCTGATTTCAAGGCTGATTTGCATGCCTCATTTGAGATGTCTGATTTGGGGCATTTGCATCACTATTTGGGCATTCAGTTTATGCAAGTTGATGGTGGAATGGCTTTGTGTCAAACGAAATATATTGACACATTATTGCAGCGTTTTGGCCTTGAAGACTGTAAGCCTATTGCCACTCCTATGGAGACAGGTTTACGATTGAGTCTTCATGATGCTGGAGATGCATTTGATGCTGTTCTCTATCAACAGGCTGTTGGATGCTTGATTTACTTATGCATTACTCGGCCAGATATTCAGTTTGCTGTCTCACAGATGAGCAGGTTTATGCATTGCCCAGGAGTCACGCATTGGAAAGCGGTTAAGCGCATCTTTCGCTACTTGAGTGGTACTCGGCTACTTGGGTTGTTTTATCCCAAGGGGAGATCACTACCGCCAGATTTGCATGCTTTTTCTGACTCAGATTGGGCTGGTTGCTTTGACACTCGTGTGTCCACCAGTGGTTTTTGCTTCATGCTTGGTAGCTCATGTATATCTTGGTTGAGCAAGAAGCAGCCTACTGTGGCCACTTCCAGTTGTGAGGCTGAGTATAGGGCAGCTTTCACAACGACTGTTGAGTGTGTGTGGCTCAGACGCCTTATGGCTGATTTGGGTGTTGGCCAGTCTTCTGCCACCACCATCTTCACTGACAGTCAGAGCGCATTGGCAGTTGCGAGGAACCCTGTGTTCCATGCTCGCACTAAGCACATTGAGGTGCATTATCACTATGTCAGGGAGAGGTTCTCTGCTGGGGAGATCAGCTTGGCATATGTGCCCACGCAGGAGAACATTGCAGACCTTTTCACGAAGGCTTTGCCTAGGGAGAAGTTTGAAGCTTTCCGCAAAGCTTTGGGCTTACTTCCTTTTGTGGAGTGATTTCCACATAGCTCGGCACTTCCTTATACATGAGTGCCAGCTCCTTGTTCACCGCATCACTCCCAGGGGGGATTTGTTGATATATTTAGGTAGTGATGTGTGTGAACACTCTAGGACCGCCAGGGCACTTTTTTCCCTCTTTAGGAGGTTTTTTTCCCCCGGCTTGTATATACGCCTATTGCCCTAATGGGCTACTTATCTTTGTACATTCTCTAGTAATACATTCAGTCTTGTGTGTTGTGCTCCAAGCTTCTTCCTCTTCCTTGTGCTGTTCGCGTGCTTCCGCAGACGTCTAACTCCAACAGATGTCACGAGCAGAAGGGGGTAGTATGTTGGCTCATAAAATTATTGATTTTTTGGAGTGATGTATTCCATTTGGCAGATTACATGTTGATTCTAGGTGTTTTGCAAAGGGAGTTGTTGCTTGGCAGTGATAAGTCCAATCAAATGTGGTGACATAGAGCACGTATCAAAAGAGAGGCATTTGACAAGGGGGTATCACTCTTCCTAATAGGGTCCATTAAGGAAAGGAGGAATGGGTAGATCCCACGATAGGAGAGAGTGCACTAGGAATGGGTGATCTTGAGTGTAAGATGGGAATAGAAAGATCTTACTATAGTGAGCGACCCACATTTTGTCCAACCAGTGCATCCATCCTTTCAAGTAGTCAACATGTGTAGCCGCCTGATCACGTCATGATGGAAGTGTGCCTTAATCTATCATGAATCCTTTCTAGCAGTTGTGAGCATGTTACACTTATGTGTTCGTCAAGTAGCTTTGATGTGAACCTTTCCCTATACATGGGCGACATGGGATCGAAGACCCACAGGTTCTTCTGCTTCACAGTCTACTGTCACAGATGGAGCTTCTTCTTCAAGTACAATGGTTTCTCCTTCTCCAACTACACAGGAGCGGCTTAGATGGGATGGAAAACATGCTCAAGCTCATGCATTGATTTCACTTTCTATGAAGCGTCATATAGTTCCACACATTCGGGTCATGTTCTACATCACGACAAGCATGGGGCACTCTTGCTTCTTTGTATGCCGTGCATAATGAAGCACATGTTGCATACTTGAGGAAGCAACTTGAGGATGTATGTATGGCTGAAAATGAGTCGATGGATTTGTATGTGACACACATCAAAAACTTCAAAGAGCAATTGGCAAACATAGATGAAATTATTTTGGATGCATCACTCATTTCTACATTGTTGAAAGGATTATCAAAATCTTTTCAAAGCTTTGCTACTACACTCCGTTTGGTTGCAAAAGGGAATCCTAATATGTATGCATTTGATGAGGTTGTGTCTCCTCTTTTGCAAGAAGAGCAATCTAGAGTGAATAGGAGTGGTTTGATTGAGGGAAGGCAAGCACTTGCTATCTCACAAAAGGGGAAAAGCAAGTATGGTTCAGCTTTGGGTTCATCAAAACCAAAGCCTCAACCTTCCTCTTCCACTCATTCCTCTAATGATGGTGATTCGCAAAAGAAGAAGAGATATATTGCGGGAAGGTTGGTCATACTATTGATGAGTGTAGAAAGCTTACTAAACAGAATGAAAAGAAGAAGGAATCTGGCATGTCTATTGTTGAAAATTCAGCAAATGCAAAGAATGATGAAGCCAACATGGCTCAAGATTTTTGGGCTTGTGTTGTTACATGTCATTATGATGCATCTTTGCATTCCAAATGTATGCGTGTGAATGATGCTGATTAGGATTGGTTCTTTGATAGTGGTGCTTCAAATCACATAACATCATGCAAAAGATTTTTTGCCTCTTTGAAAGATGCAGCCAAAGGAGGACATGTGGTGTGTGCAAATAATGCCTCTTATCCTATCATTGGAGTAGGAGAAATTGAGCTTACAGCTTCAAATGGAGGTGTGATTCTCTTGAAAATGCATTGTATGTACCCGATATAAAGAAGAACTTAATTTTAGTTCCGTTGATTGCCAAAGCTTGACTTCATGTACACTTTGTTGATGATAAGTGTATGGTTCATGATTTCAGCAATGGAGATATTATTGTGATGTCCGGTACATTATGTGATGGCTTGTATGACATGGATACATACAAGAGGGCTGCTTCGAATGCCTTGGTTCCTCATACTTCTTCCATGGCTGAAATGGAGCTTTGGCATGCTTGTTTTGGTCACTTGAACTTCAATAATTTGCTCTACTTGCAAAAGAAGGACATGATTATTGGTTTGCCTACACTTGAGTCCATTGAAAAGCATACATGTGAAGGTTGCATTCTTGGAAAAATGCATCGTGCTTCTTTTCCAAAAGATAGTCCTACACATACTACTAGAAAATTGCAGCTTGTTCGTGTATGTGGTCCCGTTGTGGAGGTGATCGCAATCCGGGTGGATCGGGTCCGGTCGTGGCACACACAGGGTGTATGAAGCTAATGAATGTTGGAAGGTTTAAAGATGTGAAGGTGAAATTAATGTTGAGTATGGAGAAGAGAGAGATGCTGAAATAATTATGGGAATGGGAATGTAGGAGTGCAAGTTAGATTTATGAACATGAATGATAAGAATGAAAGAGAACCATACATACAAATGAAATTTGGAAGGAAGAATGGTCCATTGAAGGAGCTTCTTAAACACTTCCTAATTCCAATCCATATGCATAGTCTTCTTTGGATGATATGTATGCATGACGAGAATAGATGGAATCCTTTCACATAAATCAGTTTCGAAAGGAAGAATGGTCCAATATTGGAGCTTCTTATACACTTTCAGAAACTAATAAATATGTATGGATTTGTATGGATTATATGCATGCAAGTGAATTATGATGATGGATTTTACTCACAAGCTCAAAGAAACATCCTCACTGGTTCAACGCAATACTGCGGAGCCTTCTCACACATAGAAGAAATAGAAGACATGTAAAAATACTTAAGAGACTGAGAGAGGAGACAAGAGACAAGTGACAAGTGACATGAATTAAAAGGATTTGAATTAAGTTACATGTAAAATATCGTCGTGGTACGTCATGCTAAGCAGTCTACTGATCAAAGGTGGTTCCGACCCTCAAACCATGACAGTTCAACCGAATGTCACACGTAAGAAGGTGAGTTCCACTCCAGTGACCCTATGTCTGTCTAGGCTCGTAACGTCTAACTAAAGAAGTCTAAGACTCATTAAAATCAGCTCTAACTCACTCACACGCTCCACCGAGGGTGAGTCAAGATAGAGATGCTGGTTTCAAGAGCCTATCCTAGATTGGAGTTCTAACTTAAATTTGAAACTAGGTTCTATACTCATACTAGCTCACCTTGGATCCTCACTCGCTCAACCGAGGGTGATCGTCTCAAGGAAACCGTAAGCTAGCATGAGCCCTATGGATGCCTAACAATGATGCTCTAGGAGTTTGGAGGGGGGTTTATATAGTTTTTTGAATGAATTTGGGCCCTTGGATCTAGAGAAATCAACTCTCAACTCTAGGATCACTACTTCCGATTACAACCATTTGATTAATCAAATCAATGGCTTGGAATTGTTCTTTCTATCAAATCTAGTGTAAAGGAGTGAAATTTAGGCGCCCTCATTCTCCACCATTGGATCTGGGGATGATCTGGACCGTCGGATCAGTGCTGACATCAATTCGGATAAGATAAGCCACTATTTTTGGAGAAATGCTGCATTATTGATCTTTGATTGTAAAAAAAGTCTTCTTTTATGGAAAAAATTCGTGGATCCTCCTTCCTTTATGCTTTAGTGCATCTCCACCCTTGAATATGAGCTCATCTTGACCGTACAACATGGTTCAATCATATTTTGACATGTGGCAGACATTCAAGCCTTCAATTTTCTTATTCTAGAAAACTGCGGTGACCTTGAAAACTGGACTTTGTGCTCTTTGACCCTCCAAAAAGTCTTTGATGAAGATGAAACATTGTAGGACTATGTTTCCAAAGATCTCCTTCAAGAATATGCAGAAAAAACTCCCATCTGAATCTAACTTGTACAAGTTTGACTACATTTGGAAGCTTGCAAGGTGGCATTAAGGTGTCTAGGAAGCTCTGATAGCCTTGAAAATTTGTACAAATATGTAGCCACATATGATCTTTATACATGCCAAACCATATGGCTAACATAATTTTCTATACAAGAATTTGTAGGGTCAAACTAGAAAAATTACATTTTTACAAAATGAACATAGCATATCAATGTGCTACAAAATCCATTTTCTGCTGAAATTTGGGCTATAGACTGCCTTTGACAATCTTTACAAGTATATGGATTTTCATCTAATTTGGTGACAATGAAATTTTTGCCCTAATTTCCCAACTTTGACCAGCTTTGACCAGCTTTGACCGCTACCATGGACTTTCTTGATTTCTTTGAAACTTTGTATGTGACCTTCCTTTGACATCCTTAATGCATCCTGGACTTCTCGGGGAATTCTGGCTACCTTCGCCAAATATGTTTTTTTGTAGGCCTTCACAAGTGAGAGAGGAGAGCAAATCTCGACGACATTCGCCCCCACTAAACCTGCGATTCCTCCGGAAGCGCCACTCTAGCATCTGTGAAAAACAAAATGTTCCAGGCATCAAATTCTTTTATAGGCAACGTAAGAAAGATGGAAGGAAAATTGATTATATGCATGAATAAGTAGGTAACGTGACATGAAGCAAAATTTGCATGAAAGAAATAATTGAAACAGGCAACATGAATATGCATGAACAAATAGGCAACATATATGCAAATGAACAAGCAACATTGGCAACAAGAAAGAAAAAAAAACAAGCATCAATATGAAGTGGAAGTGGATGTATTGAGTTGTTTTAAGCATCAATTCCTCTCATCTTGAAGAAAATTTTGTACCTTTTTCATAAAGCAATCTACCTTAAATATGATTATAAACAAAGATTTAGGATTTTCAAGAGACATCTTTCATCTTTAGCTTATTTTAGATCAACTCCTTTCCTACATAAATATGAATATGCTCTTTCTCTAATAACATGCAAGGAAATCTAACTAAACTCCACTAATGCATAAATCTGCCTATATAGCCCGTGATTTATTCTACTATGCCTCTTTATCCTCCTTTGGCTTGCTCCCTTTTTTTTTTTTTTTTTTTTGATGATGATGATGATTCGGCAACTTTATGGTTACGATCACTTTTTTGGGGTGGAAGAAAGTGAAAACTTCTTGGTAACATGTAGCTTTTTTTTTTTTTTTGACGAGGAAAAATTAAACCCCGATACAAGGTACAACCATTTTTTATGACGGAGAACAATCGTTTAAACTCCGATACAAGTGCTGTGAGATGGACTAAGGATGTAGAAACATGCAATAGCAGGAGATAGGATTTCAACAATTATGCTTTCGATACAGGATACATATGCATGTTTATATATGAAAGTCTTGTCACCAAAATAAACCTCCAAATCTACATGCCCTATCTTTCCACAATCCTAGATTATAATCAATTTCTTAGTAGATAAGTTACTACTTAAGATACAATTTTACACAAGTAGAGAAATCATCATTTGCCTTTTTTGACTCAAGTGATGTGGATATGCAATGCAATGCAAAGACTGAAAAAAAACATGCATGAAACAAGCATGGAAAAAAAATAGAATGAACTTGAAAAAAAACAAAGCAACATGAACTTGAAAATTAATGATTTTTTTTTATTTTTTTTATTTTTATTTTTTAACATGGATACTCCTGTTTATGAATCGGCCTCATTGTTGTCATCTTCTTCAATGTCCTCATCCAAAATGTACTCATCATTATCACGTTTCTTGAATAGCTTTATCCTTTTACCTGCAATCAAGTTTTTAGTGCAACACCATTTAATTCACAAAGAGCATATGTACCATTGTTGTTGACTTTTGATACTATGTATGGCCCAAACCACCGTTGAGTGAGCTTTTTGCGTGCATCATATTGAGAGTCAAATGTACTATCATAAATGAGCACCCAATCTCCTACTTCAATTGGATTAGGACGCAGTCGATGAGTTTTATCAAAATAATGCTTATTCTTCATTCTAGATTCTCTTAATTTTTCAACAGCATCATCAAGTCTTACTTTACCTTGTTCTAACTGTTTAATGCGCAAACTCAAAAAGTCATCAGTAGACATGTTTTCAGACCAAGGCAAATTTGACCATGCAAAAATATGAGATTGAATTGGAAACAATGGTTTTTGACAGTACATAAGTTCAGCAGGCATATACCCAGTAGTACGTGTGCATGTCATTCTATCTGCCCAAAGTGCAAAAGGTAAGAATCTAGGCCATTGTTTGATGTCACCGTTACATGCTTTAGATATGGCTTTCACAATAGGTGGATGTCCTCTCTCTATTTTACCATTGGCCTCTGGGTTATATGCAGTAGTGAGAGACAAACGAATACCGTGACGCTCAAAGAACTCTTTAGCTTCTCTCGCATTTAACTCTCCACGATCGGCAACTACTTTCTCTATGTACCCAAAGCGACTTATGACATCTTCAAGCAAGAATTTGCAAACATTGTAAGTGGTCTTAGATCGTAGTGCACGTCCCTCTACATGATTAGTTAAGTCTTCTCTTGCAAGTACAATGTAACGCATTTTGTTAATACCTTTAGGCATAGTTACAAGATCTACTACCCACTTGTAGTGAATACAAGGTGGATAAGTAGGATGCAACGGATCTCTATGTTTGACTGATGAATGAAGTTGACAAGTAGAACATGTAGAAACATAGCTACTAATGTCAACATACATCCTAGGCCAATAATAGGTACTTCTAATTTTTTCATATGTTCCAAAAAATCCTTTATGACCGGCCCATAATGTCTCATGCATTTCCTTCATTACTTGCAATTGAAGACCTCGTTTTCCCAGGACTCGTTGTGGATTCTTAACCTTACCCTTAGCATGTCTCCAAAGATAACCATTACATAGGAAAAAGTTATAAGCTCGTTTCCTAATGTTACGGAATCTATTCATAGTCCAGTTAGGTAATGGTTGTAGTGTACTCAGATACTTTCCTATGTCTCTCCATTCATTTTCGTACTCAGACTCATGAAATTGCTCATACTCATATATATGTGGAACATAGTCAATTAAGTTCACATTCTTTATTAGATCACTTTCAAGATCATCATCAAATCTAGCTCTCGATAACATATCAGCAATTGAGTTTGACTTACCTGAAATATGAACTAATTCAGGATTTATGAACTTAATATATGAGATCCATCTAAGCATGGCTATATCAGGAGATGAACAATTGGCTATCATTCCAATGAGAGGCAAACAATCAGTCTCAACTTTGACATTTGCACCAATGAAATATTCTTTGTCTGTTTTCAAAGCTGTTACCATACCCCATAGTTCTCGTTTGATCTGTGGATATTTTTGTTGTGTTTCATGTAGAATTTTGGCACCAAACCTAATTGCATATCTATTCCCTTCACTATCATCTTGACTTATGACCCAACCTATACCAATAGGACTAGTATCAACAGTCAATATAATAGGTTTGTTAGCAGAATAGTCTACACGCTTAAGGATGGGAGCTTTAAGCAATAATTTCTTCAATTTACGCATAGCTTGAGTGTGTTTGTCAGTCCAAATAAATTTTCGTTTCTTCCTCAACAAGTCATAAAGACAATCAGCAACATGAGCAAAGTGAGGGATCCAAATAACATAAAAGATGCAAGCACCAAGAAATCTACGTACCTCACTCACGTTGTTACATGTTTCAGAAATCTTGCTAATGGCATCAACTTTTTGTGGGTATGGCTTTCGACCATAATGGCCACATAAATGTCCAACAATAAGTACCTCGTTGACACCAAAAACAGATTTCTCTATGGAAAATGTGAGACCTACCTCTTCAAATCGTTGAAATATTCTTTCACAATCAGAGATATGGTCAAGAACAAATTTACGACATCCCGACGAATCTAAAGTAATGTCCTTTACACGTTCCTCACTCCCTTTAATTGGAATATCATCAATGAATGGCATAGTTATATGAGGGATAAAGTCATGTAAGACCATATTCATAGCACTCATCATATGAGCCACAGAATTAGTCGCTCCTTGAGGTAAAGTACACATTCGCACTAAGCCTAAAGGAGTTTTCATTGTGGTTATGTCACGACTGTCAATTGCTAACTGGAATTGGTCATATCCAGAATATAAATCACCCATTGAATAGATAGAATGTCCTGAAAATGATTCAGCAAACTCATCTACAATGGGTCCTGTTCCTACATTCCTTATGGTGACTTTATTGACCGGTTGGAGATCTTGAATAAAACGTAGTTTCCCATTCTTTTTAGGCACAGTGAACCATCTGTTTGAGTAAGGTGCAAAAGATGGCTCTAAAATTCTCATGTTTATCTTCTCCTTAAGTAGTTTCATTAGCTCAGGTAAGTGAGCCTTTGGAACAGGTATAGGACGAAGATTCCATGGAATATGTGGAATAGTAAAGATTATCATGGGTGCAACTAGCTTAGGATCTACACAACCAATCTCATGAGGATACATAGTAAAGGCTTTTCCATGGCTACGTATGACTCTCTCAAATTTATCTCTCTCTGCTGGCAAAAGAAAGTCATCATCTCTACCAATTTTCACTTGTTTGATTGTCTCATCCGTGAATGTATGTCCTATGTTTTTCTTATCCCGAAGAATTGGATCATTTTTCACATCAATAATTTTTTCATTACTTCCTTGAGGTAATGGTTGAGCTATGGGTTTGATTTTTTTGTCTGCAGTTTTGTACTTTGTTTCAACTAAGGCATCATGTGTTTGGTTAAATTTTGAGCACTTGTCAACATTGAGAGCATACTCTTGGATTAGAGCATACTCATCAAGGGAAGAAATCAGAATAATATGGGAATTAGAATTTTGTTGAAGACATAACTCTAACTCCTCAAGAGTAGAGAAACAATGAGATGTCTCAATCACATGCTCAATGTTCTCATCATGTTCCATGATTTTGTTGTTTTTATAATTTTTTTGGGTTTTTTGGATAAAAGACTTGGAAAATTGACTCTTATGAAGAAAATCTAATCTAGAATGTGGAAAACAAAGTGACAAACTATTGTACATGTTGGTTGGATGCGAGATGTCAAACCAATATCCATTGTTGTCCCGCTCAACAATGGATTCTATCCGAAATTTTGATCATATGTAGCTCCAAACATGAATCGAGGTGCACAATCACTACAAGCATGCTCGTGACCCTGAGTAACAATAGGTTTCTTTCTAATTGACAATCGATTCCTAGGATGATTCACTCCTACTGTCATGACTTGAAGTGATTGCATTCCATCCTTAGACTTGAATCTAGCATAGGTAGACCCATCATCCATGGCTTTAGTTTCCATACGACTCTCACAAATAAAGGGTTGACCTAAGAGAACTTCATAGGAGCAATTATCTTGAATAAAAAAGTGAAACTCTTCTGTGATTCCTCCTATGGATATGGGCACACTAGCACAAGCTCCATACAGGGTACCTACACCATTATCTGCAGTTCTCATACGCCATCCATAATCTTTATCTATGGGCCATCGAAACTTATCATAGACTTCTCTTGAAATCACATTGATTTCAGAGCCGGAATCTACTAATGCATTTACAGTGATAGTGTTCTTATCATTTCCTATTTTAACATGCATCTCTGATGTACCTCTAGACCAAAATGTTCTTTTAAAGTGACTTTCAGGATTGTTTTCATGATTTTCATGGTTAGGTTGAATAGGTCCTAAGAAATTTTTATTAACATTTACTTCATCATCATCAAAGTCCTCTTCATCAGATTCATCAAAGTTTAAGGCTTCATTCATAGCTTGATCTTGATCTAGAGAATCTTGCATCTCAGTATCTAGATTAAGCGGAAACCTCTTCCTTTTAATTAGGCCGATAAAGTTATCTTTAAAAACAGGCTTTGCAATAGAGAAAACTTGTTCTAAAGACATAGTCACTTGACTCTTAAGCAAAATGTCATCTAAAATCTCCATAGGATCTATTTTTCTCTCAATTTCTGAAATCAAGATGGCTTTAGGTTTTCTCTTTGATTTCTTTTGTTTTTGCTCAGGATCTTGTTTTTGTTCATGTTCTCGTGTTTGGTCTTCAGTTTGTTTTGATTGTTCTGGTTTATCTAAAGGCTTTGGTTCTGCTTTTCTTTGCTTTGTCTTCTTCCCTTTTTGTTTCTCCTCTTGTTTTTGTTCATTGGGTTCTGATTCTTGTTTTTTATCTTTAGATTGTGATGTTTCTCCTTGCTCTATGATTGTTTCTATTCCCTCTGAGGTTTGTTTTCGAGTCACTCTTCTTTCACTAGGCTCAGCTTCATCTCTTTTTCGTTTTTCTTCTACATTGGATATGTGAGAAATAAGAGATTGATCTTCTATTGGTGACTCCCAAGCCGTTATTCTCCTAATCTCATCCCGTGCTCTTACTAAAGCCTCTATGGAAAAATCACCTTCCTTTGTGGGTTTACTTGATTCTACTTGTTGTTCATCAAGAGCTTCTAGTTTCACTCCTCTAGTTCCTACGTCCATTATGGTTATATTTTCATAATGTTTTTTCATTCCTCCCTTACCATAATTTCCTTGCAAAGCTAGCCTAGATCGATAGTCACAAATTTTCTTGTCTATGTCTATTACTAGTCGTTGCTCCTTAGCAGCCTTCAATAATTCACAATCTCTCAAAAAGTGCTCTAACGAATCACACCAAGGACACCTACGAGGGCCACGCACAAAACCATTTTGATTTTGAGGATTTTGATTAACTTGTGGTGGGAAATTTTGAAATTGAGGATTTTGTTGATAAGGTATTGCTTGAACAGGATAATTAGGATTTTGAAAATGCAATTGATGTATTTGAGGAGCTTGGGGAGCAACATGTGGTACTTGAGGTGCAAGAGGAGCTTCCATATTATACGGTTGATGATTTTGAAAATTTTGATTTTGAGGATTTTGAAAAGCTATTTGAGAAGCTTGAGGATACATGTTTTGATACATTTGAGGATTTTGCACATGAGGATGATGATTTTGCATTGAAGGATTATGCATTGGAGGAACTTGATATGCTTGAGTAGGAGCTATTTGTGGATTTTGATTGGTAGCTATAACATGTTGATTAGGCTCTTGAAAAGTCATTGGGTTCATTTGATTTTGGAAAGTTTTGGTGTAATTAGATTGTAAAGCATCTATAGTCTTGGCCAAATTGGATTGTGTAGCAATAAGACTTTCCATTTGCTTAGTGAGAATATCCACTTGAGATTGTTCAACTACACTTTTATTTGGCTCTACTTTAAAACCTTGAGTAGGCTCCATCATTTGAGGAATAGGAGTAGAGTCAA
Organism: Ceratopteris richardii; assembly: GCA_020310875.1. Classification (NCBI taxonomy): domain Eukaryota; kingdom Viridiplantae; phylum Streptophyta; class Polypodiopsida; order Polypodiales; family Pteridaceae; genus Ceratopteris; species Ceratopteris richardii. The sequence goes on along the minus strand of CM035409.1, from coordinate 177,731,389 downwards.
AAAACATAGCATGGGATTGTTCTCTAAATTGCTCCTTAATTTGTGGAAGGCTAGCTTGAGGAAGACTAGTTTGCTCATAAAGCATGGATTGTCTTTGATGTCTATGGGCTACAGCCTCTACTACTTTACGCACTTTTTGCCAATTGTCAGTAAGACCATAGCGCTTATCTGGTTCTTCTAATCGCCGTTCAACTTCCCTACGAGTTTCAGGATGAAGAAGCTTAAGAAAATTGATCACAAGATCAGGTTCCAAAGTTACCTTATCCTCATTAGGAAGTTGTTCATAGCGTCTAATATACTCATTTTGTAAGTGAGTAATAGAGCTACTAGGCTTTGGAGAATTGACCCATCGTAAGAATCCATCTCGATTATGTTGGCTATAATCTTCAAGATAGAATTCTTTGAGCATCTCCTTTCTAAAATCACTCCAAGGAAGACTATCATATTGAGTGACACGGTTTATGATAGAGCTATCAACAATTCGTTCAAAGAATGATATCAAAAGATCTTCAGGAAGACCAAAAATCATAGCTTGCTCTTCAAACAAATCTAAGTAGCTTGTAATGTTGATGCCATTGAATTTTCCCTTCTCTCTCAACATAGAAGAGACTATTCTTTGGCCTTGTTTCTCAACAATAAGGGATTTGAATCCTTCCTCCATCTTATGTGAATAAGCAAGTGATGCACGATGCTCTAGATCTCTCACAAATGCGTTTACTTCACGACGAAGATGTGCACGATATTGTGAGAAATCCAGTGTAACACTCAAGAATGGTGATAATGATATGATGAGGATGAAAAATATGAAACAAAGGATATGGATCACAACCTCCCAACAAGATCAGAAGCAAATGCCACGAAGCGTTTCACGTCGGGTTCAAATGTGGAGGTGATCGCAATCCGGGTGGATCGGGTCCGGTCGTGGCACACACAGGGTGTATGAAGCTAATGAATGTTGGAAGGTTTAAAGATGTGAAGGTGAAATTAATGTTGAGTATGGAGAAGAGAGAGATGTTGAAATAATTATGGGAATGGGAATGTAGGAGTGCAAGTTAGATTTATGAACATGAATGATAAGAATGAAAGAGAACCATACATACAAATGAAATTTGGAAGGAAGAATGGTCCATTGAAGGAGCTTCTTAAACACTTCCTAATTCCAATCCATATGCATAGTCTTCTTTGGATGATATGTATGCATGACGAGAATAGATGGAATCCTTTCACATAAATCAGTTTCGAAAGGAAGAATGGTCCAATATTGGAGCTTCTTATACACTTTCAGAAACTAATAAATATGTATGGATTTGTATGGATTATATGCATGCAAGTGAATTATGATGATGGATTTTACTCACAAGCTCAAAGAAACATCCTCACTGGTTCAACGCAATACTGCGGAGCCTTCTCACACATAGAAGAAATAGAAGACATGTAAAAATACTTAAGAGACTGAGAGAGGAGACAAGAGACAAGTGACAAGTGACATGAATTAAAAGGATTTGAATTAAGTTACATGTAAAATATCGTCGTGGTACGTCATGCTAAGCAGTCTACTGATCAAAGGTGGTTCCGACCCTCAAACCATGACAGTTCAACCGAATGTCACACGTAAGAAGGTGAGTTCCACTCCAGTGACCCTATGTCTGTCTAGGCTCGTAACGTCTAACTAAAGAAGTCTAAGACTCATTAAAATCAGCTCTAACTCACTCACACGCTCCACCGAGGGTGAGTCAAGATAGAGATGCTGGTTTCAAGAGCCTATCCTAGATTGGAGTTCTAACTTAAATTTGAAACTAGGTTCTATACTCATACTAGCTCACCTTGGATCCTCACTCGCTCAACCGAGGGTGATCGTCTCAAGGAAACCGTAAGCTAGCATGAGCCCTATGGATGCCTAACAATGATGCTCTAGGAGTTTGGAGGGGGGTTTATATAGTTTTTTGAATGAATTTGGGCCCTTGGATCTAGAGAAATCAACTCTCAACTCTAGGATCACTACTTCCGATTACAACCATTTGATTAATCAAATCAATGGCTTGGAATTGTTCTTTCTATCAAATCTAGTGTAAAGGAGTGAAATTTAAGCGCCCTCATTCTCCACCATTGGATCTGGGGATGATCTGGACCGTCGGATCAGTGCTGACATCAATTCGGATAAGATAAGCCACTATTTTTGGAGAAATGCTGCATTATTGATCTTTGATTGTAAAAAAAGTCTTCTTTTATGGAAAAAATTCGTGGATCCTCCTTCCTTTATGCTTTAGTGCATCTCCACCCTTGAATATGAGCTCATCTTGACCGTACAACATGGTTCAATCATATTTTGACATGTGGCAGACATTCAAGCCTTCAATTTTCTTATTCTAGAAAACTGCGGTGACCTTGAAAACTGGACTTTGTGCTCTTTGACCCTCCAAAAAGTCTTTGATGAAGATGAAACATTGTAGGACTATGTTTCCAAAGATCTCCTTCAAGAATATGCAGAAAAAACTCCCATCTGAATCTAACTTGTACAAGTTTGACTACATTTGGAAGCTTGCAAGGTGGCATTAAGGTGTCTAGGAAGCTCTGATAGCCTTGAAAATTTGTACAAATATGTAGCCACATATGATCTTTATACATGCCAAACCATATGGCTAACATAATTTTCTATACAAGAATTTGTAGGGTCAAACTAGAAAAATTACATTTTTACAAAATGAACATAGCATATCAATGTGCTACAAAATCCATTTTCTGCTGAAATTTGGGCTATAGACTGCCTTTGACAATCTTTACAAGTATATGGATTTTCATCTAATTTGGTGACAATGAAATTTTTGCCCTAATTTCCCAACTTTGACCAGCTTTGACCAGCTTTGACCGCTACCATGGACTTTCTTGATTTCTTTGAAACTTTGTATGTGACCTTCCTTTGACATCCTTAATGCATCCTGGACTTCTCGGGGAATTCTGGCTACCTTCGCCAAATATGTTTTTTTGTAGGCCTTCACAAGTGAGAGAGGAGAGCAAATCTCGACGACACCGTCAAGACTCCATCTTTTGGGAAGCATGTTTATTTTGTTACCTTCATTGATGATGCTACTCGCCATACATGGGTGTATCCTATGAAAGCAAAGAATGAGGTATTTTCTTGCTTCAAAGCATTTTTAGCTATGGCTGAAAATTTTTCTTCACAAAAGCTTTTGACTTTACGCACGGATCATGGTGGTGAATACATGTCACATGAGTTTAGTGCTTTTCTTCATGAAGGAGGTATTTCACACCAATGTATGGTGCCATATACACCTCAACAAAATGGTGTTGCCGAGCGTAAAAATAGAACACTTCTTGAAATGGCATGATGTATGGTTAAAGGAAAGCATCTTCCTGATAAGTTTTGGATGGAAGCAGTCATGTGTGCTGTTGGCATACAAGTCATAAGAAGAGCATACAGACACAAATGAGCAATCATGCACAATACGGCAACAAGGCCTAATCATTTTTTCCATGGACTATTCACAACTCAAGTGATTTTAATCACTACACAAACATTGTAAATTCCGTTTTTGGTAGAATAGACTCCATTTTGTTCAAGTCGAGGAGTCCTCAAGCTTGCGGAATATTAGAATTAGCTACATACCAATTTTCATAATTTTTAGACTCCGTTTGAGCCCTCAAATAGGCTCTAGAACCTAATTTTTAACTAGGCCAGACACTAGGTATGGACAAGGCCAAAGCTAGTCAGAAAACTATAAAAAGAGCTAGAGAGCTCATTTTTGAGGTTAGATTGTTTGTGAGTTGAGCTTATGTAAGAGACTTTTTGACTAATGCAAAGAACTCCATTGTTCCTCTCCTTGTTCTTGCCTTGTGTGTGTGTGTGTATGTGTGTGCATGTTTGTGTGCTTCTCACTCACACACTTGTGCCATCACTTGCTCATAGTCTTCATACTAGTCCTCACGTCTCCACAGATTGACAATTATGAGGTGGATCTTCTCACGTTGGTACTCCCCATTGTGCTAGAGTGACACCAAATTTGGCACCGTTGCCGGGGAGAGAGCTTCGAGGACGAGCGTGTGATGGTAAGACGTAGAGTTGAGACATTGGAGTCATAGGTAGTATCCTTTCTTTTCCTTATTTTTCTTCAATTTTTCTTGTTTTTGCATCACCATCATCACCATCATCATCCTCACCATCTCCCACCTCCATCTCCATCTTCACAAAAAATTTAGTTTTTGGTCATATTCCACTCCCCACCTCATTTCCCTCATTTCACTTGTGAGAGAGAGCAAGAGAGAGCTTGCATGCTATCAGTTTTTGTGTGTTTTTTGAGGTTTTACTGCAGGATCGAGCTGTACCACCATCTCCAGCAGCTTGCGCAGGTACGACAGACTCTGCACAGGTCCCGAGATGACGAGCTCTGTCTATCGCGATAGATAGAAAAACTTAATATTTTTTTAATGCATGTGTGGCACTATAACCTACACCATGAGAGCACTCCAAATCACTAAAAAGTTCTAAAAATTTTGCGTTTTTTCAGTCTATCACGACAGACACAGTCTATCGCGACAGACACCATCTATCGCGACAGACAGCATCCCACGATAGCCTCAGTCTATTGCGACAGACACCGTCTATCGCGACAGACAGACCACGATAGATGATAGACCCCGTCTATCGCGACAGATATCCATCTATCCTGAGAAACAGAGACCCACGATAGAGATCGTCTATCGCGACAGACCAAAAGGCACGACAGACGATAGCCTCAGTCTATCGCGACAGACATCGTCTATCGCGACAGACATCGTCTATCGCGACAGACAAGCCCACGACAGACGACAGACCCCATCTATCACGACAGACACCCGTCTATCACGATAGACAGACACCCACGATAGACCCCATCTATCACGACAGACACCGTCTATCGCGACAGACAGGCCCACGATAGACGACAGACCCTGTCTATTGCAACAGACACACGTCTATCACGACAGACAGACACCCACGATAGACCCTGTCTATCGCGACAGACACCCGTCTATCGCGACAGACACCATCTATCGTGACAGACACCGTCTATCGCGATAGACAGGCCCACACGACAGTCAGTGTCTATCGCGACAGACACCGTCTATCGCGGGTAGATAGACATTTTCGGCAAAAAAATAAAGGGGTAAATTTTTGGAAATTTAGGCCAAATTTTGGGCATATTTGCATACTCAATTACTCCTACACTTACAAAGGCCTTAGAAAAATACACTAAACTCTTGAAAGGATCTGTTTGTCTGTTTAACCCCCTAAACCTTGAACTGTCATAACTTTTTCATATGAAATCCGTTTTTTGAGCTCTAGGGCTTGTCGGAAAGCTCGTGGCATATACTACACGCCCTCAAATGCATTGATTTTCAGATAGGGTATTTTGAGGTTGACCCTCTGTGGGGTAGATACACCAAGAGAGCTCTAGAGGAAATTTTTTGGCAATAGAAAAGGGGGAAAAAAGGGTCATTAAAAGTGTCTGAGATGAATTGTCTGCCAATAGAAGGATCAAATTGGAGCTAAACTTGGGATTTTTACAGGATTATCGAGAGCTCCTGGAGAAAGCAAAGCAAGTGCTAGTGTGAGCAGGCCTGGGAACGTGCTTCCTAGGTAGACAAGCATAGCAAGGAGGAGCGACTTGAGGTTGGAACATCTCTTAACCCCCTCAGTCGATTCCTAGCATAGGCTAAGTGCGAGTAGTTGTCTTGATTGACTAGGGGTACGATAAGAATACTCAAGTTCTAAGAGCCTCTAATTTCTCAAGTCTAAGAATAGGTTACGTTGCAGTCAAGGGACAACTTAAAAAAAAAAAACTTAAACTAAGTGGACGCAGAACATCAAGTACAACATACTTAAGTGCTCCTGACGGCGCTCAATTAAAGACAAGAAAACACATACAAAGGAACTCAAAAGGAGCAAGTGATTGGTATCAAAGAATCAGCAACATCATTGGGATTAATTGGAAAGGCATACGAACCTTAGATCGGGAAGACACCTAGGGAGAGACCGTCAAAGTATTAGATCATCCGAGGCTAGCGTCAACCATACAGCCGGATCTTGGGCCCAATAGTTGAGTGATTACCCCTATGCCTTAGACTCGGAAACTAGTGACTCTGAGATGTCTTATAACATGGAAAGACCTGTAGGTAGCTCAGGAGTGGCATACCTAGAAAGACCTGAAGGGCCCTACAAAACTCAACTGGAGTACATTAGGACCAACCGCTTAGGTGCACGCATCTATGAGGATGGTCTGCGAAGATCTGTTGTCTTAATTAAAAACCCAGATCAGCCCATTGGATTAGAACACCCTATCGTCAAGTTCGAAAATGGCTCCTACATAGACAAAGAAGGAACAATATATGTGGTCACTAGCCAACCAGAAAGAACAGATGAATTTGGCAACATAATCTTAGAGGTCGAAATAGGTGACATAGAGCAAGAGAACTTAGGAAAAGAACCAAAAACCCCTCGGGGCAAGTCCGTTCTGACGAGAATAATCACTCCAGAGTTGGTTCCCCAGGATAATAGGAGCATAGATTTGCTCTTGAACCGAGAGACGGATGAGGCTTTTTGGAGATATAAGCCTGAAAAGCCCAACAAAGTGGGAGCACTCACCATCTATGAATTCAAATATCCTAATACCCCTGGCAAAGTGACCTACTTAGATGATACTTCGGAGAGGATCTTTGTGGTCTCAGAGCATGGAAGACATGCATACACTTGGAAGGGTGACTTTGTTTTTCCCCAACCTCAATCCACTGTGTCTTATGGTCATCCAGGAGTGGGAACATCTCAGGCTCATGGAACACAAAGAGAGAGGAGTAGAGATAGACGCGAGGTGAGTTTTGCTAATCCACTTGGAAGAGAGAGAACGAGGACAGAGACTGATAGAGTGGAGAGGGAAAGACAGAGGGACCCAAGGAATCTAAGAAATGTAGAAAAATTCCCTTTAGCAAGGCCTAGAGAACATGCTAGAACCTTGCGGCCTACACAATTGGTTAAGTCCATGAAGAATTGCTTCGATGACACAGGAGACCCGTATGACCATGTAGTAGAGTTTAGGCAAGTTTTGAGAGCCGAACAAGTGGAAGACTTGTTCACTCAATACAATGCTTTCGGCCTAACACTCAAGAACACTGCATTAACTTGGTTTCAACCACTTCACCAAGATCAGTACAGAAGTATAGACCGACTTCTTGAAACATTCATCACAGAGTTTTCCAAAAGTGGCATTAGGCATAACACATCTTCCTTGATATACAGCTTCAAGCAAACACCTCAAGAGACAGTGAGGCTCGCAGGAAGAAGGTTTAGGAAATACCCAGAGAGATGCACTGCTCCAGATTTACCCACTCCGGCCAAACAAGTTGCCTTATTTCTAGACGGATTGTTAGGTACCAAACTGAGATCATACGTGTACTTAAAGGACCCTAGATCCATAAAAGAGTGTGTACGCATGTGCATAGACATTGAGGATAATCTAGGGGAGGAACTAGAGCTCTCAAAGATCTATAAAGATTCAGATAGTTCTAGTAGCCTCATTTCCTCACAATCCATATCAATTGAGGATCTAGCAGAAAAGGTAGCTCAGAAATTAGGTGTCTCTAGCAAGCAGATTCCTAGATTTGCTCCAGGAAAATGATGCTATACCTGTGGAGGAGACCATATGGCTAATGTGTGCCCTATCATGGCCCAACCCCAAGTTAATCCCAACAACCAGTACTGCACCATAGAAAGAAGATACACCAATCACACAGCACAAGATTGCCCATATAACAAACAAGCTGTTAGACAAAATTATCCTCAGTCGTATCCACAACAAGGAAAGTACCCTAATCAATACCCACAACAACAGTATGCTAGGCCCTAGCAAACCTATCAACCACCCTATCAAGGGCAACAAAGACCACAACCAGTCCTAGCGCAACAACCCCCTGCCCCCACCAATGTGATTCCAGTGAAGTATGCAGCTGCAGAAGAAAATCTAAATAGAGCTTTAGTGCCAGTGACATCATCGCTTTCATAAAGTGATCTAAGTGATCATAGTTTTGAATCTACCCATATTGATAGCCCACATGCTTACTACATGCAATCACCTGAGCATAATGAGTCATACTATTATGAAGAACCAAGTGAATCTAGTTGGGAGCCAGAATACGCAAATGTCATGTACACAAACCCTAACTCTAGACCTCAACCTAGGCAGATAAGACCACCATTTCCTAGAGGTCCATGCTTTCGATGTCAGGGAGATCACCTCATTCGTGATTGCCCTCTACTTGCACCCACACAAACCCAATCTGTGACAATTCAAGGCTTTTTTCCAGATTTGGAAAGGAGCATTTGTTACGAGAGTGTCCCAAGAACCCCGCCAATATGCCAAAAATCGCTCATATCACTGTCATTGGGTTAGTGGTAGACTCCATGGGAAGTGTGACCTCCACGACCCCGGTGCAAGTCATCACGAGAGCTCAGGCACTTAAGCAAAACCAAGACTTAGGCCAAGAAAAAAATGCGGAGGTTAGCGAGACAGAGAGCTAGAATAAGAAGAGAACAAGAGCTTGGAGAGATAGCCGTGAACGTATGAAAAGGCAATGGGCAAGGAAGATGAGTGAACTTGAGGAAAGTCTGCGAGAGACCAAGGCCAAAATAATAGAAATCACATCTCAAACGCACTCTCATACCCCACCCCCACTACCATCCCCATCACCTTCCATTCCTCAACATTCTAATCCACCACACGTAACCCACCCACCACCCAGAGTAGGATCAGTCTTGGCAGATCCCACTCCCGAGGACATAGATATGATGCTTAGATCATATCAGGCGAGGATCCAGGCAGGGCCAAATGTAATGGATCATGAAACATGTTACCCTAGAGCTGATCTAGAGCTTGAACGAATCAAGTTGTGTGCCAAGATGGTGGAATTGGCTCAAGCCATGTTTGAGGCCAGTCACCTCTTCAATTGCTCTAGCTCCACTAGAACGCCATTGCATTTTGATGGTCTATTGGATAGATTGGAGACGATAATTACAAAATCTGGAAAAGAAGCCAACTCTCAGGCTAAGGAGAAGGCAAGTGATAGAATAAGCATTCCTCCCAAGGAAGCTTATGTGCCTGACTCCACTGAACCAGACACCTCTTCTTCCATGAATCGATACTCACCAGAATTCTTGCGAGAGATTCAAGAAGAGAAATGGGCTAAAGAGAGTGAAGTTCCTCCTCCCATCGAACTTGTGGATGACACACACGATCAATTCCCACAAGACCTTCCTTCCATTTATGGAGAGCAGGAGAGTGCCGAGTCTCAAGAGAGATTAGACTTCGAGTCCAATTCTTTACAGGAAATACCCCATTTCACAGGCCCATGGGAAGCAAAGTCCACTTGTATGAGAGCACTGATGGTCATGATAAGAAACGAAGACTCAATCATACCTAGGAACACAGAGGTAGTAAAGAATATTAAAGTGCAGTGCAATCTCACTTTAGAAGAGCTACTCAAGGTCAAGCCTAAATTGTGGAAACATGTATCCAAGCAAGTGCCCGACATGTCAAAACCTCATTCCCAGGTAGGATCTCATAGATTAGTACCGGAAATACCTTTGGACAAGATAGGAGACATGAGCGAAGGAGAAGAAGGAAACACCTATCTCCCTATCACTCATCAGGGTTACACAACCAAGGCCATTTTGGACTCAGGTGCAGGAGTCGCAATTGCTACCACTTCCTTATGGAAACGTTGGGGCAAGCCAACACTCAAGCCAACAAGAATGAAGTTGCAAATGGCTGACGGTCACATAGAAAGACCCTTAGGGCTACTAGAAGGAATAACTCTCACCACTTGTGGGGTAGAGTTTGAACATACTTTTGCTATATGTGACTTTAGCAAGAATCATGCCTACGAGATGATTATGGGAAGACCCTTCTTGAGGCAATTGCAAGTAGTGCAGGATTGAGGCAACCAAAGTGAATCTCAAAGATTTCTCTCATAGAGACGTACCCCCCATTCAATGGAATCCCATCCATCGAGCTAAGGATAATGCAGAGTCAGTACATTCCATAGGATCAAGATCCTCATGGATGCGTGAAGACACTCACTTGTGGATGTGTAAAGTGGCAGAAGAGGAAGAGAAAAGGGAAAAAGCAAGAGAGGTAGGTGCAAAGGGAACTCATAGATCAATTCAAGACCCGGCCTATGCACCTGTAGTATTTCTTGATGAAGAGTTTGAGCCTCATGGTTGGGCAGAAATTTTAGCAATAATGGATGTAGCCATTAATGAAGAGCAATGGACCCCCCACTGCGATGAGGACGGCTATGACATTTCAGTCTTCTCCATAGAACCAATCATGGGAGACTCGGTTCTCGAAGAATATGAAGCTAGTAGTGATGCATTCGAGGATGCAAGTGACTCTGATTTAGAGTCAATCATCATGGATCCACCATTTGCATCAGATGAAGAATACTTCTATGAGGTAGAAGTTTACCCTCAGAGACATGAAGAGCTCACTTATGATGTGAGATTAACCACACAAGTGACCACCAAGAGTGAAGGAAAGAAAAGGAAGAAGAAAGAAGCCACACCATAGGAAGATGAATCCTTGTTCGAGGTCCCTTAAAACTTTAAGAAGTATGAAGTAGAAGACAGGAGAGTCATGATAAGAATGCCAAAACGCGATGCACAAGCAGGAGAGGCCTATGATAACAAAGAAACCACCAAGAAAATAGTGGTAGCCGTAGAAGAAGGAAGGAGAGATGCACGTACATTGGACATGACCTTACTGAAGAAGAGGAGCAGGAGTTGATCGCCTTACTACGAGAATATAGGGATGTGTTTGCATGGAGTTACAAGGACCTGAAAGGTGTAGACCCTGATATATGCTCACACACGATCCCCATGACCTCAGAGGCCAGACCCTCTAAACAAAAGCCATACACATACAATGACAACTATGCGGCCAAGATCAAAGAAGAGATAGATCGCTTGGTGGAAGCTGGATTTATCTATGAAATCGAGCACAGTGAATGGATGTCCCCCATTGTAGTGGTGCCTAAAAAGAATGGAAAATTGCATATATGCATTAACTTGAAGAAGGTTAATGCAGCCACTATAAGAGATAATTATCTGCTTCCTATCACTGAGCATCTATTAGAAAGGGTAGCCGGCAAGGAAGTGTACAGCTTCTTGGATAGGGTTCTCTGGTTACAATCAAGTAGCCATAGCACTAGAAGATCAGCATAAGATGGCTTTTGCCACGGAGTGGGGTATATTTGCTTTTCGGGTAATGCCATTTGGGCTTACCAATGCTCCTGCAACCTTTCAAAGACTATTGTGCCATGTATTTAAAGAGTTCTTGAGGAAGAATTTGGAAGTCTATGTTGATGATCTATGTGCTCATTCCAACATTAGACAAACACATATACCTGAACTCAGGCAAACCTTTGACAAATGTAGAGAATATCAAGTCTGCCTGAACCCAGAAAAGTGTGTTTTCATGGTCAGGCAGGGCAAGATTTTAGGACACATAGTGTCAAAGAACGGCATCTCCACTGACGAAGAGAAAGTGAGGGCTATTGCAGAACTACCTAGGCCAAAGAATGTCAAGGAAGTGCAAGCTTTCATGGGGCATTGTGGCTATTACCGCTATTTCATACACATGTATGCCATCATTGCAAAGCCTCTATACGGACTTTTGAAAAATTTTGAGTGGACTAATGAATGTGAGAACTCTTTCAATGAGCTTAAATGGCGATTATGCTCAACAACAATCTTGACTACACCAGATTGGAATAAGCCCTTCCATGTGCATGTGGATGCGTCCAATTATGCCATTGGATGTGTGCTTGCACAACCTACTGGTGAAGGTAATATGGATCTTCCAATTGCCTATGCGAGTAGACAGTTGAATGCAGCTGAACAAAACTATACCACTACCGAACAAGAGGGATTAGGCATGGTGTATGTGGTTAAAAAGTTTAGACATTATTTGCTTGCAAATAAGTTTAAATTTTTCACTGATCATCAAGCACTCTTGTACTTGGTAAACAAACCATGCAATACAGGCAGATTGGTGAGATGGTTCCTCTTGCTAATGGAATACGACTTTGAGGTAGTGGTGAGAAAAGGAAAGACTCATTTGAGAGTAGATCATCTCTCAAGGCTCACTTTCGGAGAGGCTCCACAAGGAGTATCAGATGAACTTCCCGATGCTTACTTGTTTAATTTGGAAGTGGTACCACAGTGGGCCAAGCCCTTAGTGCCAGTACTAACATATGGGCCTAAGCATCCAATAGTAAACACTCAAGATAGGGAGGTGGTAAAAGCCTAGAAGTACCATATCATGGCAGGGAGCATGTACAAACATACTGATCAAGGGGTATTAGCTTGTTGCGTGGAAGAGGATGAGTACGCGAAATGGTTGCAATTAGCACATGTAGGTGCATATGAGAAGCACTACTCGAAGCAAAGAACTTTACAGACACTGAAGAGACTCGGAGTGCACTGGCCAACGATGGAAGCAGATGTCCATAGGATGTGTAAGGAATGCCCAATCTATCGTACTAAACCACCAGTGGAACATGCCACTCTTTATCGGATGTCTTTAGTACCAGATTGGAGTGAACCATTAGTAGCCTTTTTGAGGACGAGAACCTTTCCCCAAGATATGACATTAGTTAGACAAAAGAGCTTAGAACAGGAGGCTTTAGATTATACTCTCATTGGAGATAATCTATACAGGCGAGGAAAAGATGGGTATCTTAGAGTGTGTGTCCACGAGAGCGAATATCTGAAGATCTTGGAGACTGCTCACCAAGGTGTAGCAGGAGGACACTTTGGACCAGATCCGGTGATCTAGGCAATACTATTTGCAGGTCTTTGGTGGCCCACACTTCACATGGATGCACATACCTATGTGAAGAGGTGTGATGTTTGTCAGCGAACTCAGTATCCTATATGCAAAGATGAGATGCCATTGAAACCTATGATGGGTGGACGTGCATTCTCTAAATGGGGAATAGACTTTGTTGGTCCGATTAACCCCCCAGCCAAGGGTTCACATGCTAAATACATCATTGTAGCCACAGACTATCTTACCAAGTGGGTAGAAGTAAAAGCCACAACGAAGAATGATGCTCAAACAACAGCAAAGTTCTTATTTGAAAATGTGTTCACTAGATATGGATTGCCAATAGAATTAGTGAGTGATAGAGGCACACACTTCTTGAATGAAGTCATAGAAAACCTTTTCCAAGAATTCTTGGTGATACATAAGAAGTCTGCCCCCTATCATCCACAAGCTAATGGACATGCTGAGAGCACAAATAAGACTCTATGCAATGTATTGACAAAATTGGTTAATAATAAACGCTCTGATTGGGACAAACAGCTACATCATGCTATTTGGGCATACAGAGTTGCCTATAAAACGGTACTCCAAGCCACACCCTTTCAGATGGTGTTCGGCCAAAATGCAGTGCTACCATTGGACTTTTTGATACCTAGATTGAAAGTAGCACAAGAGCATAACTGGACAGGTCATTAGCTCTCCTCTAGAATCTTCGATTTTGAACGATTAGGTGAAACACGATTGAGAGTTGCAGCAGGAATTTATGCAACCAAGAAGAGACAAAAAGCATATTTCGACGCACATGTGAAGGATAAGGGCTTGAAAGCGGGAGACCTAGTCCTAGTCTACACCTTGAAGCAACATGCACGGAAGTTAGAGAAGAGAGGCTATGGACCAATGATTATCAATAGGATCTCCACAAGTGGAGCGGTTTAACTAGCCACTTTAGAAGGCGATATTTTACCAAGTTACATAAGTGGATGCAGAGTCAAGTTATATCAGGAACCCCTCACGGAGGAGATGTTAAATCGACTCAATACTGCAAAGAAACTTAAGGAAGAGGAAAAGCAAATTAGGGAAGAAGCACAGCCAGAAGCTTTAGGACGCATCCGACGAATGAAATTGAGAAGACATGGTAGAGATCAGCCTATGCCTGACTCTCAAGAATCTATAGGTTATCACATGGCCATGTGCGAGTCTTCAGGCTAATGTTCCCATAGGATAGTCGATCGGCCACTTTTTGTGAACCTAGAAGTAGGACAAGGAGAGAGTGCAAGGACCGTGAGAGCCTTAATTGACTCCGGAGCAGCGACTAGTGCAGTTCGACTTTCTTACTGCCAAGAATTGCAATTGAAGGTCAATCCTATAGAGGCATATCTCATAGGACTGGGAGGTGTGGAAACCCCTTGCATGGGTGAGGTGGAACTTCCCCTCTACATTGAAGAGGTTCTAATGGCAGTCAAAGTGCTAGTATGTGAAGACGAGAATCTTACCGAGCCTCTTGTCTTGGGCCAAGACTAGATCTATGATCATGTAGTCAACCTCAACCTAAGAGGTGGACTTCTTCAGGCTTGGGTAGGCCAAAACCGCATCACGATTGAACTACAAAATCAAACACACAGGCCACTAGAAAAGGCACCAAATCCTGGTCCCTCCAGGAACCCACATGAAGATAACGATGCTATTCTTGTCCAAAGTTCTATGGTGCACAAGATTGTCACTCTTGAAAAAAGTGCACCAGTCAAAGAGGAGTTCCCTTCTTTTCCAAAGAGGATTCAAGGAAAGCAAGCCGGGCAACACACGACACAGGGGAGGCCAATGATCAAGAGGCATGAGAACCAACCTGTACAATCTAGAGTACCTCATGGCATGAAGCAGATCTGGGTATGCAAGGGTGAACAACCCTTAGCTTTGGAGACTGGATCCCAAAGATGCACCAAATGAGCTACAGTGTCGAGGATTACAACGCAAGAGTATCCTAGGCATCCATCTAGACAAAGCATTTCCATTTGGGCCCCAAAGCGGTCAATGAAGGCTATTCCAAATGCTAAACAAATATGGGTACCCAAAACTTGCTTACGAGCTCAAATAGCTGCACCTTCATTCACAAGATTGAATCAACACCCACAAGCACCCTTGGCACAAATCACAGGACAAACACCTACACTCCACACCATTACATCCTCGGTCACACATAGGAATGTCAGGAAATGGGTACCCAAAAGGTCCCAAATCCAATACAATCCTGTCCACAAACTTTCACATGTCATCACCACTAAAAGCTACAATTCCACAATCAAAATTTGGAGACTTAAACCTCGTACCAAACCTCCTGACCCAAATCAATCCCCTCTAATGTAGGTGCATTCTGAGTACATTGCATATCCAAAGTATGCATCTAGGATGAACACTAACCACTAACCAACATTCTCACACTTCACCAAACACTCCACCCAGTAACCCCTAACCACTTGAAATGTCATGTTAGTATTGTGGAGGGAACACCATAACATCCTGTTTCCTATGCAATGCTAATGTGCCTCTCTTCTTCCAGCAGATAAGCAAGAACAGATACAAGTAGTCTCATGGCAGAAGTAGCAGGTCCGAGCTCACAGGCAGGAGTAAGTACTACAGGGATTGATGTGGACAACCTACCTATTGATGCGCCACCAACTGAACGACCTGTAGAGCTGCAACACCTCCAACAAATACCTGTACAAGATCCTCCAACAGGAATCACAGAGAGAGTCCATGCCAATTCTCATTGGTTCAGTGGCATGCCAGGATCCTTAGGAGAGGCCAAGTATATTTGGGAGTCCAAGTGTGAGCATGATAAGCAATGGGTCAGATTCCAGTTCTTTTCCAAGGAGTTTGAGACTCTCCAAAACACACAAGATCTGCAGACCATATGGGAGTGTGCAGGACTGGCCGAATACTTTGTAGCACCTTTACCCAAACTGGATCTCCTACAATGTTACTACTTGGTCTCAACATTACAAGCACATGAAGAAAAAGATAAACCAGGATCATTTGTCATTCCTTCCTTATTGAATAACAATGAGTTGAAAAGGTTCGAACTCACTTTGGAATTGGTGAGCTCTACATTCAACATGCACTGCACGCATGTGCCCTCTGAGAAGGATCCTCTTATTCCCCCTAACATGAAGAAAAGGAAGCTACAAAAGTTGAAAGATATGGCGGCACTCACACCGAATGTGTCCATTCCCCTTCGCATGTGCATGCAACATTTTGCATTTCCCGGTCAAGATCGGTACACTCAACCCCACAAGCGGATCTGGTTCGCTCTTTACTTGGGAGAGACAGGTGCATTACCGATTAAACTTCCTGTATGGATTATAGAGCAGCTATATGAAGCAAATAAAAGGTCACATAGGAAGCTAGTGGTGAATGGTTGTTGTGCAATCACGTGCATCATCTACAAGTGCTTAGCATACGATATACCTATTGAACGTGCATTAACTTGGTCACAACTACAAATGTTCAAGAGACTCAAATCCGCCACACATCAATCCAAGCACATGAGGGGCTCTATTCCTTGTGTCCAAACACGAGAAGTTCTGACGACCCCAAAAGTCTCACCATGAGGGGATGCCACTGTGCCTCCCTTTACCATTCGCATACCAAGATCTGGATCTGAAGGCACATCACAAGCTGCCCCCTCGGCTACTCCTGTCCCTCCTGAATTCAAATTTCCTGCAACTGGAGACATTGAGGGGATGAGTACCTTCGACTTCAAATCATTCTTGCAGAATACACAACTGTCTGATGTAGAGTTCTATTCAAATACAGAAGAATAGGGCACATCTTCCCAAAGAAGGAGAAAATCCACAGAAGGCCGTCATGTACATTGGGATGATGATCAGCAGAGAACTTTATCTCAACAACTAGAACACTCAGAGGGAGAAGATGAGGGAGGAGAAGAAGAAGAAGCACGAGAAACCACCGGAACCCCCGCATATACAGCAGAACTCCAAAGGCTGTATCAAATCATGGAACGAGTGCGATCGCAACAACTGCTCACCGAACAGAGCAGTAGGGTGCTCATGGCTCAGTTATTAGAAGAAGCTGGAGTTGACTCCGAATACACCGAAGGCCTATTATTGGTAGCAGAAACATATGGAGTGGTGGAAGCAGTCCTAGCAGCGATTAAGAGGCCCCTGGTTCAATATGATCCACGAAGATTTCAAACACAATCACGGTCAGGTAAAAACATCCAGATTCCCATTACTACAAGGGAAGGACCTATTATTACATCCGAACCCATTGAGATAACCTCCCAAACAGCAGGAACCCTTGGCCAAGAGATCCCCATCACCCAGGATGAGTCAACTGAACCACTACCACCGACGCCTCCCCCATCCCCTCCTCGAAGTTGTTTTCCTCCTTCGAAAACCCCCTATATAATACTGCCACCATCATAACTGAGCCCTCATAGAGCCTGCCCTAGGACAACCATCCCCCTTGCCCTCATCCATAGGCCATCCTGACTCTAGATCCATTTTTTTTGGATTCCTAGCCTCCACATCCCCTTTTATGGCTTTCCCCCCTCCAAATTCTCATTTTCCACCCCCCATTCCACCATTCCTTCAACCCGCTCATGACTACTTTTGTAGAATGTATCAAGCCGCCACCCAACCCTCCTCATCAGTCCCATCCCCACCATCCGCACAACACTTATTCACTACTCTCACACACACACCACCTACCATTCCAATATACATGGTAGACACCACACTTGCATCCACACCTGAAAGTATGGACATTTCGCCACCCACAGCACCTCCCCCACCCCTGACACTTCCACCTTCTCCCATTCCCCCTCCACCAATTTCACCCACACACACATCTCCAATAGACACATCATTCACTCTTCCCATTCCCCAATCCCCTCCCCGAGCATCTTCCATTGTACAAACCACACACTCATCCATAGGCAATGCATTGGACACCATGCTCGCATGTATATCACAGTTAAGGACAGAGTACAATCAGCTCCAGCAACATAACGCACGACTGCAAGAGCACTCGGAGGTGTTGCAACATCGTCTTGCTGCACTAGAAGAGGAGAATGCTCGTCTCCATACACAATTCCAAACTTTACAAGAGGCTCATAGCATATTGGAAGTACAGTTACAAAACACAGACCAGGAAGCAATACAAGTGGTAGAAGGCCATCTGAAGACACAACTAGAACGCAACTCTAAGCTTCAAAGAAATATGGCCCTACTCAAGAGACACCTTGCAGCCGCTCATGAAGAGAATCGACGCCTGCAACTTCAGAATCAGGAAAACCTAGAAGCAGCTATCGAAAGCACGCCTGGGGCACCCATCAGTCCCTCAAAGTTTCAAGCGGTGACCCCCCACAATATCAAGATAATCTTGGGAGACTATGCTACTCTACTCGAAGCACATGACAAGTTATCAGAGGAACTAGGTCAATTGAAACTGACAAGACAAAAAGAAACGCTAGCAGGTCCCCAAGCCACTGCCTCAACCGCTTCCCTTGTCACTGACTCGGAGGCACTACAAGATCTCCAAAAACAGGTCACAAAGTTGCAAGCACGCCTACTACAATACGAAAGACCACCTTCCCCACCCGAGGCTCCCACTGATGAAGAAACAGTACAAATTCGAGCAGAACAAATGTTTGAAGAAGAATATGACCCACAACCCTTCCCAGGAGGACAACAAACGGAAGAAGCTTAGGATACGTTCGAAGCACCATGACCTCCATGGCTACGACAAGTGGAAGAGATGGGAGGTTCTCATGAAGAGCGCACAGTAGTGCAAAATCAGGCCATGAGGGTCATAGAAGAAACTGTGTTACAATCTGATTACTTCAAGAACCTGTCATCCAGACGCCTTATCCTCTCATCAGAACTCCAATATAGCTGGCCGATTATAATGCAAAAATACAGAGAGTCACGGGTAAGATTCCTACATTGGCAACCCAGTTTCAACCCGAAGACCTTCCTCCAGCAGTGCAAAAAGGCAAAATCCATCAACCAACATGGCGACAGAAACTTCTAGAGACATATCCGGAAATGCTGCGCACATGGAACAATGCACCTTTACATCTCCTATACAATCCATGCTTCTATCCAATCCCATGCCACAGGTCTTGGAAAGCATTCAACA
Source organism: Ceratopteris richardii (assembly GCA_020310875.1). Classification (NCBI taxonomy): domain Eukaryota; kingdom Viridiplantae; phylum Streptophyta; class Polypodiopsida; order Polypodiales; family Pteridaceae; genus Ceratopteris; species Ceratopteris richardii. Next base: position 177,712,358 of record CM035409.1, on the reverse strand, counting down.
TTAAAGTGCAGAACAAGCACAATGCAAGGAATGGCTAAACTACCCGTACATAGTGCCACCGCAAGGACCACCATCAGTAGCCTACATGATGGCCACAATTCGACACTGGATGCCTCGACTGAAGCCCATGCCAGATGTGGCGGCCAAAATGATGCTTAAAATTTTGGATATGATGCAGGTAGTGCTCAAAACCTTTAGAAATGAAGCAGCACCACAGGTACGGCTATCGGGGTTTACCAATGGCAATTATGATTTGGTGTACGACATGAGCACCACCGCCAGCATTCGGGTAGCTTATGCTTGGCATGCACACATCAAATACCTCCCTGCATGCTATAAACAGACATTCGAGGACATGTTCAGACCAGGTTTTTGGGAGTACCACTCGGAGGTCTTCCCACCAAAGCCTACACACCTACTCCATCTCTTTGCATGTGAACAAGCTATGTACTCCGAGTACTACACTACACCGCAACCCGAGGTCCCCGGTGCAATCAATTGGGATGCTCTACAAGCTGATCTAGCACAAGGATTACGGATCGGAGAACATGAGCTCGCCACCAACGTGATACACTACTATATTGATCACCCTATAGAACAAAGGTCTGTCAGGGGCGACAAACGCTAGGAAGGGGGGAGTGTTGGCATACAAGTCATAAGAAGAGCATACAGAGACAAATGAGCAATCATGCACAATATGGCAACAAGGCCTAATTAATTTTTCCATGGACTATTCACAACTCAAGTGATTTTAATCACTACACAAACATTGTAAATTCCGTTTTTGGTAGAATAGACTCCATTTTTCTCAAGCCGAGAAGTCCTCAAGCTTGAGGATTATTATAATTAGCTACATACCAATTTTCATAATTTTTAGATTCTGTTTGAGCCCTCAAATAGGCTCTAGAACCTAATTTTTAACTAGGCCGGACACTAAGTCTGGACAAGGCCAAAGCTAGTCAGAAAACTATAAAAAGAGCTAGAGAGCTCATTTTTGAGGTTAGATTGTTTGTGAATTGAGCTTATGTAAGAGACTTTTTTACTAATGCAAAGAACTCCATTGTTCCTCTCCTTGTTCTTGCCTTGTGTGCGCGTGTGTGTATGTGTGTGCATGTTTGTGTGCTTCTCACTCACACACTTGTGCCATCACTTGCTCATAGTCTTCATACTAGTCCTCACGTCTCCACGGATTGACAATTATGAGGTGGATCTTCTCACATTGGTACTCACCATTGTGCTAGAGTGACATGTGCAAACTATGTGTTGAATCGCTGCCCTACAAAAGCGTTGAGAGTCATCACTCCTTATGAGGCTTGGAATGCTCATAAGCCTATGGTTAGTCATATGCATGTGTTTGGTTGTTTGGCATATGCTCTTGTGCCATCACAACAACGTCACAAACTTGATGACAAGGCAAAGAAATTTATATTTGTTGGTTATAGTGCTAAAAGTAAGGGATATCATTTGTACCATCTATTGACGAACACAATTATTGTGAGTTGAGACGTGATATTTGCTGAAAATTCAGTTTTTCCTCTACTTGAATGGAAGAACAGCCAACAGTTAGTTCACAAGATGTGTTCGATACACTCATGCCTTTGTTCTAAAATGGTGCACTTGACTATGGCCATGTAGACCAACCAACTGAGGCTCAAAGGTTTGAAAAATTCCTAGATTTGAAAATGCAAAGAATTTTCGGCCAAACATGGCTGAAATTTTTCAGCCAAAAAATGTTGAAACTGCTGGAAATTTCATTGATAGAACAAGATCAAGCTCTCACCATGCATCAAGTAATTTTGTGGATTATTCTCTTATTGCAACATGTAATGAATATTCTCTTTCTTTTGAAGATGCATGTGACGATCCAAAATGGATGAGTGCTATGCAATAAAAAATGGATTCCATACATAGGAATGGTACTTGGGAGTTATGTGAATTGCCAAAAGGAAAGAATTGCCAAAAGTGGGTTTATAAGATTAAGAGAAAATTTGATGGTAGCATTGATCGCTACAAAGCTAGATTGGTTGACAAATGATATGCGCAACAATATGGCATTGAATCTGAGGAAACTTTTGCACCTACTTCACGTATGGCTACCATTCATATCATGGTCGCATTGAGTGCCCATTGAGGTTGGAAAGTGCATCAGTTGGACATAAAAACAACCTTCTTGAATGGTGATTTGCAAGAAGAGGTCTTTGTGAATCAACCTCTTGGATTTGCTATGCAAGGGAAAGAGCATATGGTTTATCGCTTGCATAAAGCCTTGTATGGTCTCAAGCAATCTTCACGTGCATGGTATGACAAAATCCATAAGCACTTGATTGCTCTTGGCTTCACATGTAGTCCAATTGAAAGCAGACTCGATGTATGCAAAGATGGGGCTGATCTTATAGTGCTTGTTCTTTATGTCAATTACATACTCTTGACTGGGTCATGTGATGCAAAACTTGACATTCTTATGGCTGATTTGCAACATACTTTTGATGTCACTTATCTTGGTCTTTTGAGCTACTATCTTGGCATCCACTTTGTATGCGTTGAAGGGGGAATTGTTATGCATCAAGCAAAATATGTTGAAAAACAACTTCAGCATTTTGATTTTGAGGATTGCAAGCCAGTTTCCACACTAGTTGAGACAGGATTTACATTCTCAATTGAGGATTCTACTGATGCATTTGACACTTCTCTTTATCAGCAAGTTGTGGGATGTCTTATATATGCATGCAACACAAGGCCGGATTTACAGTATGCAGTTTCCCAGTTGAGTTGATTCATGCATAGCCCTGGCACTAAGCATTGGCAAGTAGTAAAACGTGTATTTAGATATCTCAGAGGCACTTTGAGCTTAGGTCTCTTTTATGGCAAAGATATTCAGCCATGCTTGCATGCTTTTATAGATAGTGATTGGGTTGATTGTTATGATACTCACGTTTCCACTAGTGGTAATTGCTTTTTCCCTGGAGACTCATGCATATCTTGGTTGAGTAAGAAGCAACCTATAGTGGCAACATCGAGTTGTGAAGTGAGTACATGGCAATTTTCATAGCTATAGTGGAGTGTATATGGGTGAGACGCCTATTGATGGATCTTTGCATGGAGATTGATGCTGCTACACATATTCTCACTGATAGTCAGAGTGCTTTGGCTTTTGCACAGAACCCAGTGTTTCATGCATGGACCAAACATATTCAGGTGCATTATCACTATGTGAGAGAGCGCCTTCATGCATGAGATATTGATTTGGTATATGTGCCTACACAGATAATGTGGAAGACATATTCACCAAAGCTCTTCCATGGGAAAAGTTTGAAGCTTTTCACAATGCTTTAGGCTTATTACCTTGTGGGGGTTGATCTGTCACTCTCTGTATGTGTTCACATCATTCGCTCCAGGTGGGTTTGTTACACTTATGTGTTCCTCGAGTAGCTTTGATGTGAACCTTTTCCTTGGGCACTTTTTATTCTAGCGCTGGCTAGAGGTTTTTTCCCCATGTTACTACATACATGATTCACTCATATGTGGTGGTACTTTGTACTTAGGGATATTATTAAGCTCTTACTTCAGTTCAATTCATGGTCAATAGAGAGAGCTATTCCAACCATCTTCTTATCCGTGTGTCTTGCTGCATTTGTGCTCCTTGTGTGTGCTTCTCGTGTGTCTCTCGCACTTCTATACACACCCAACAGAGCATAGCAAGATCTCTTTGAAAAGCTTGATGGATTTGCAAAAATACACCGCAAATACTATTAGCTTCATTTGAAAATGCAATTTTGAAAGTTTTCCACCAGAAGATGTATATGTGGATATGATGATGCTTAAGCCAAAAACTATGCAAAATCTTATCTGATGATTGCGTCAATGCATCATCAGTAGAAAATAAGGTAGGAATGTTCTTACATCTTTTTCCACATGAGTGGGCTGTCACTATTGATGTTTGGCTGACCACGGGTAGGCCCCATCACTTCACACATGAGGGCTTCTTCTTCATTTTTTTGGGGGTGGGGAAGAAGGGGATCGGCTCTCCTCAGTAACACTTTCTCAGCGGATTGTCGTTTATAGTGTTTGGCAATGCACATTTTGGGGGGGCTTATCATTTTTCCATTCCACTTTAGTTTTGGGAAGGTTCGGGTCTTGCTCACAACAGGGTTCAGCTCGCCAGATCCCTGTGCAAAAGCTAAGTTTTGTTGCTTGCGAATGACTTGGTTTCTCTCATATACACGTAAAAGTGCCAAGCCCTCACCTGCAACTAGCTTGTTGCTCTGTCTCAGATCTTCCACAAGTTCTCAGAAAGGATCTCATATGGAGTAATGTTCAAGGGAGATATCCTTGGTAGCTACGATCAGGTCGGGCAGTAGCAGATCGTAGGGACTCCTTTTGTGCGTTGTTGGGGGAAATAACACGTATCAAAGAGGGAGAATGTCTAGCCGAAGGGTTCTATATGGACTGAGGGAGAAGGTTTTGATTAGAGTGGAAAAAGGGAGTTCTGCTGGTTTTCGTGGTTGTGTTTTGTGTAGCTCAAGGAGGTGAAAGGGGTTTTTTGGCTGTGGTATTTTTTGTGGTTTACAGGTGCGCAGTAGCAGGAGGGAGGCTCTTCTTTTTGGAGGAGACAAGCGACTATGAGGGGTACGAAAGCATCACCTGGAGAGCATGCATAGAAGATATCAGCCAGGACAGAGGGATGGAGAAGGTTGCTGAAGACTAGAAATAGTTCATCAAAGAAACATGTTCAGAATTGGTGTCTGTAAAGCAGAGAAATGAAGCAGTTCTTATGTACCCTGACCCTGGACTTATGGAGTCAGAGTAAAAAAAAGAGGGAAACCAATGTCATTTTATCCATGCAGAGGATCATAAGGTTGAACTGTTGGCTATGAGCCTTGATCATCTCATGTGAACCCTCTCTATCTAAGAGGATAATCCAATCCTCTTCTTATCCTCTTTTGATTGGCCAAAAGACTCTCTACTTTTGTATAAGAAGACAGCTACGGTTATTGAAATGCAAGGGTACATTTCTATGTGAGATTCATGCGTATACTTGCACTAACGGATACTCTTCTCTAGCGGTCTCTCTCTACTTTATCACCCTTCGTCTTCTCTCTCTACCTTATCAACCTTCGTCTTCTCTATCTCCGCATATGTGGCATTCATGGCCATACCTCTGTGCTACTACGCCTAAACCACAACACATGGTATCAGAGCTAGAGAAACCGGAGCAGAGCAAAGAAGATAGACTAAGCTTCAGCATGGACACCTTCAGGAGGGCCACCTCAGAATGGAAGATGGTGACCTTGTTGGTAACTCTCGTGTAGTAGCTGTTGCCGAAGACATCCTTGTCCAGGTGCACAGTGAGTCCACCACGGCTGGCTGAATTGTTGGCACCTCCAGGGGTACAAATGCGAGACAGGTTTGCTACGAAACCCGTGTTATGGTCAATCAAGATAATGGGTGTGAGCTATAAATCGGCAACCTTACAGTGTGATTGGCGGAAGAAATCATCTTCGGGCTCTGGTTCGTGATCCCAATATTGATATATGCTTTGAGCTCCCATGCGCAGATTAGATTTTGGGAGTGTGTGCAGATAGATTCTCATGGTGAAAGGACGATACAGTTCCTTTCTCTGCGCGAGCAATACCTGCATCTCCAAGTTCGTGTCATTCATAGTTTCTTTCTGTGTGCAAACTTCCTTCATGACTGCACAGTGAAGTCTTCTATGAGAGACGGATTATTGTCTCCATGTTAAAGTTGTCATGACTAGCGGTTCTTTGTGACAGCATTTATCTTCTGTTATGTCATCTCCAAAAACTTTGTTCCCGATGTGAGTGACGTTAATTTGCAAGCATACGACTAGTATATTAAAGAGAGCCTTCAACGATCTTCGAAATTAGGAATGTATGAGGCTAACAACCCATCTAGAGCTCATAAGATTTGATATCTCATATGTGATCACTAAATGTATAGCTATTCTACGCTATTTAGACATTGAGCTTCGAACGTACATGCATAGCTCAATTCTTTGAATTAAAAGATGGACGAAAAAGGTGTTCAAGCATAAGAACTTACATTTTTCCTCAATGTAACTTGCACAAGTTTGTACTTTCTGATCACTTTTACACGTGTAGATCTGAACACGTCTATATTGCCATCACAATAAATCCATCAAAATATTGTAAGGAGTTAGACACTGACCTTGGAGAGTCTCCAAGAGTTAAGACCTCTCCAAAATGAACGAGAAGCCTCAAGACAAGTTCAATGGTCAAGGTTTCCACACATGGCAAACAAAAATCAAAGGGCATCTCATGACAAAACAATTATGGTCTGTCACAAAACCATTAGCACCAAACGAAACACTTGAACATAGAAGAGGGCTACCATATTTCACGGAAAAAGATGAGCAAGCACTTGGAATGTTACTCACATCCCTTGACGATAACTATGTACATTTCTTGGATGCTTGCACCACCGCAAATCAAGCGTGGATTACTTTAGAACAAAATTTTGGAGCTATTTCTAGAAACTCCAAAATAGCTCTTAAAATGCAACTATATTCTCTAAACATGTCTCTAGGAGAAGATATACCTACTCTTGTAAACAAGCTAAAAAGCATATGTACCCAATTAGCTTATGTGCAATGCCCCATTGAAAATGAGGATCAAGTAGCCGTCCTACTCAAAGCGGTTCCCGATGATAAATTTGGACAAATTGTAACTGTTCTTAAAGAAAAAGATCCTATCCCTAGATTAGAAGATGTCATAAACTCTCTACAACAGCATGAAAATAAGTTGAAAACACATGATGAATTCACAAGAAATGCCTTGGTTGTAAGAGCTACAAAATGCATTCATTGTAATCGCACCAACCATTTGTCGAAGGATTGCTATCAAGTCAACCCTTGCAAAATATGTGGTAAAACCAACCATGCTACAAAGCATTGTCGTCTACGCAACAACAACATCAACAACAACAAAGGAGCTTTCAACAAAAATCCAAGCAATGTCAACATAGCAGAGGAGACAAATGAAGAAGAAGCTCAAGTCAATTTTGTCTATGATTATGTGTTGTAAAACATCCCCTTTGTACCATCCTCATATTTATAGGGAAGGATTTGTACCACCCATGAGTTTGTTGAAGGAAGGATATAAACATTGTACCACCTTCTTTGTACATGGGAAGGAATCATTATTTTTGTACCACCCTACTCTAGTTGTGAGGAAAGGATAGTTCCCAAAGAGCTATTTGTATGATCAAGCTCAAGGGGGGGATTGTTGGCTATGAGCCTTGATCATCTCATGTGGACCCTCTCTATCTAAGAGGATAATCCAATCCTCTTCTTATCCTCTTTTGATTGGCCAAAAGACTCTCTACTTTTGTATAAGAAGACAACTACGGTTATTGAAATGCGAGGCACATTTCTATGTGAGATTCATGCGTATACTTGCACTAACAGATACTCTTCTCTAGCGGTCTCTCTCTACTTTATCACCCTTCGTCTTCTCTCTCTACCTTATCAACCTTCGTCTTCTCTATCTCCGCGTATGTGGCGTCCATGGCCATACCTCTGTGCTACTACGCCTAAACCACAACATGAACAACGACTTAGAAATTGATCATTTTGGGGTAGCTCAATGTGAAGCAGATCATGGAAAGTCATATTGTACTCATGATGACTAAACGAACAGCCGGAAAATATACGGGAGTCTTGTGGACTTGCCCAAGTGGATTACTGCAGAGGTGCATCCATTTCATGATATCAATTAGAAAGTACTTGTCGTCTGAGATCAATGAAAGTAGGGGCCTGCCAATTTTGAAGTTCACGTGGTGTTCTTTGGTGGGACGAGGAGCACAATAGGGGGGGTCCTTACACAGCGAGAACGGTGGGCAGATTACCACTAGTTCACTCACATAGAAAGCGCTTCTACACACACACACCAGGGGGTCAACAAAGAAGGGAGGCGGAAAACAAATGAGGAAGAGAGAGCAGTGTGAGTTTTTGGAAGATTTAGAGACAAGTCATTTCTCTTTGTCTTTGTTTGATCCTTTGACAGTTAGTTCAGCCCAAACTGTGCACTTATATTCTCTGATCATTGCACTACAAACCCGTTTGTGTTGATGGTAAATGAAATAGAAGAGTAAATATTAGATGGGGGCAATGCCAAAAGCTTGAAACATTAGATTCTAATGTTGTGAATAAAACTAGGATTAAATGGTTTTCCATCCTTTCGTTATGAGTAGGAACAATAATTTCGCTTGCGTTGAGAATTAGAGACTAACTGTTGTCAAATTGTCTTGGTCTCAAGAAATTCGGTTCGAGCATTCAAGTTTCTTGAGATATCAGGAATCGTGTACTTTCCGTTTTGGAGTGACCTGAAGAACAATCTAGTCTTGTGAGTATAGGATGCCTACCGACTGGATATGAGTTGCTACCCTTTTTAAGGCCCCGACTCTGAATTGAAAATATCTGCTTGAGCCCAATTTCTCTTATGAACCAAACTATTGGCATGCTTGAATGCCCCCCGTGGTTCCAAGCAAATCTACCGGAGATCTATGACTTTTGCTTTAAGATTGGCTTTTCAATTCCAATCACATACACATCAGCACTTTTCGTATAGGCCCAAATCCACATGGAGGTGCTCTGACTAGCATGAGAGGAAGTGAGAAAGGAGCACCTTGTGTGTGTGCTATGTAAAAGAGATAGATGAAAACCAGTTAAACTAGTTTACAACCTGCTGGAGACATTGTCCATGACAAGGAATGTACGTGGGTGTAAGAAAGTGCGAGACTAAGAGAGAATAAGGGGAAAAGAGGAGAACAAGGTAGAGAGAAAAGAGGAAAGTGGGGACACATGTGTATGTGGGTAGAAGTGCACGAGAGTGGGGGTGCGTGAGGAACATCCGTGAGTAAGGAGAGAGTGCAGGGGAATTGCGACAGACACCATTGAGGAGTAGATCTCCGTGTGCATGTGCATTAGGCTGTTCATTCTCTTCGTCCCAACAACCCCATTCCAATGCAATCGAGGACGCAAAACGAGAGAAAGTCGGTTGTCCAAGCAAGTTGAGCAAACTATCTCTGCATATAAGCAAATATATGTATCTTTTCCTAGGGCTTAGGATGTAACAAGAACATCTCATGTGGGATAATTCCCCTCAAAGGAGAATGAATACAATGGTAGAAGAAAATGGCAAGGTATCCAAATACAAAAGAGATACAATATAAAATGGAAATAAACTGGAAATGGAGGGCCTCCTAGATACAAAATGGAGATGCACTCATGCGGATACAAATGTAGATGATGTAGGAAGCCTCCTTGGGAACGGGAGCCCTATGTTGTGAGAATAAATACAAAGGAAGCAAATTTCAAGGTACCCAAATACAAAAGAGATACAATATAAAATGGAAATAAATTGGAAATGGAGTGCCTCCTAGATACAAAATGGAATGCACTTATGCGGATACAAATGTAGATGATGTAAGAGCATCATGTCCTCAACACTTATAAACCTAATGGGTTACTTATCTTTGTACATTCTAGTGGTAATACATTCAGTATTGTGTGTTGTGCTCCAAGCTTCTTCTTCTTCCTTGCGCTGTTCACGTGCTTCCGTAGACCTCGAACTCCAATAGTTGCCTCTTGAGGTGGGGACACGGGCTCAACCGTTACTAAGTGCGGTTGACATGTATGGACCGTAGGCCAGTTTAAATGCAACTTTCTTGTCGCTTTTGGGCCGTCATCATTGTATCACCTTCGAGCAATATTAACCCTTGCTTTGTGGGATAGGGGGGGGATCCCAATTGTCAATCCGACGAGACGGTGCAATCAAAGGCATGAATAGATGTAAGGGAAGCTTGAGGAAAGTGATTAGCACTAATTGTTCCACTGATCATAGTCAAAGTTCAATGACCTACAAACAAAGCAATGCTCATAAATTTTAGCTCGTCTCAAAACATATTCATATTTGGTATACTTACAAAGCTCTCCATGATAACTATGCAATACCATACAATCCTAAAATTTATGATGTATTATGATTGAAAAACATTTGAATAACTTTGGAGCAAAACGCATAGGACATAAGTCTATATGCATGAAAATGCAATACTCAATCATAAAAACAACAAGTTTGATGGTAATAAGGGGTTATGGATGCTATTCTATAGTTAAGGCCTTGAACTCACTCTACAAGAATGAAAAAAATGCAAAAAAGAGATGAAATACGAGTTTTGGAAGAAGCCCCTTTGTCTCTATTCATTCAAAAAATAATAAAAAAATTGGGAGATGGGTTTTTTTATATTGGCCACCTCTTGTAACACTTTTTGCAAAAAAAATAAAAATAAAAAAATCTAGAGATAAACATGACAGTTTCTTCTTGGATCTTCCACTAAAACTAATACAAATATATTACAAGATGGTGAGTGAGTTGAAAACATCAACATAGTGGCAACATTATCCTCTGAAACTTTTCTTATTAGGTGGCTACTTTAAGGTCGTGTGCTCCTTGGAGAAGCATACTATGTAACACATTCTATGTGAAGAAGGCAAAACCACCAAAAGATAGTCTACAAGTTTACAAACTACATCAATAGAGAGAAAATTTGATTTTATAACATGTACAATTGACAATTTAGAAATAAAAATAACACTTAACTAGGAACCAAATTTCAGCCTAGAACTAGTCCAAACAATCACAAATATGTTTTCGGTTAGATTGCACAACACGGGTGCTAACTCACAAAACAAAGCTATAACCGGCCTAGTTGCATCTCCACTTGCCCACAAACACATAGTCTACCTACTCAATCTCTTCCACTAGCAAGGCCACACCTTGACCCTCTATCCACACAAATAGGTCCTTTCACTCATTGTTGGGCCTTAGAATTTAGTCCATATAGTAGAAATCATACCAATAGACATACAAAATAGAAATACTATGAAGAAGCTAAGCAGTCAAACTCAAGGTAGGAGAGTACATCAATCAAGCATACAACCTTAGACAAAATTCTATTCTAGCTGACAAGAATACATAAAAAACTATCCCAACACAATCTTAGGCAAAAGTCTATTCCAAATGACAAGAATACAAAATTAATCCATGGCGAAGGAAAAACTTTCCCATCTCAATGGTTTGCATACCAAAAGACTTTGTATCCCCTTAGGTGGCTGCCCATAGAGGAGGTGATTGCCTTGGAGACTTCCCACTACAAAAACCTCATACTCATGAATCTTTGATCTTATGGGCCACTTTAGTTACTAGCTCTTGGGTGACCACCTTGGATAAGCCCACCACCACATTGGATGACCATAGTCAATCACTTTGGCGGTCCAATGAAATATTTTGTGGAAGTTCGATCAAGATCTTGTTAGAGATTTTGGCCTATCCATCATCCCTAGGGTAGTATTCATATGACTTCTTAGGATAAACTTTGTATATGTCAAAAATGTGATATAGTAATTGATTCACAACATGGGTGGTACAATCACTAGTGACTTCAAGAGGGCACCCAAATCTTGAGAAAACTTGTTTGTACATAAAATTAGAGATTATTGCTACAATGCAATATGTTGTGGCCTTTGCCTCTACCCATGTAGCCATCAAAATGTACCTCTTGTTGTGGTGTTGAATAATTGGGCTAATGGGTCCCATGAAGTCAAGACCCCATTGCTCAAAGGGTTGCCATCCAATCATTATCACTATTATAAACTAGGTTGACAAGGCTCAAGTTAATGTTAGCATTATGTACTTTTGGACATTAGACAAGATATGAGCATAGCCTGGTGGTTAAGTCTCAAAGATGGGAAGGAGGAGATCTTGGGTTTAACCGCAATGAAGAGCATGGGGAGAGAATTTTTTCCCAAAGAGATTTAGAGCCTTCTAGAAGCATCCACTCAAGATAATGTGAGTTAACTTGAGTTGAAGAAAACTTAACTCAAGTGGCGAGTACGCCCATTGCTAGTGGACTCCAATGGAAGGTGCTAAAGAACTGGTGGAGGTTACACATGCATATGTAGAGTCTAGCTACTCCATTAGTCATGGTTGATCCCATATGTGGATTCTCATAGGTCATTCTCTCTAGCATAGATACTAGGTTCTTATAACATTGCTATCAAACCCAACTTTTCATAGAGAGCTTGGGCTCATCATCTTCTTCCCCAAACTCCCATGGAGACTTTGAGATTATCTTCTTCCTCTTCCTCATCCTCTTCTTCCTCTTCCTCCTCCTCTTCTTCTTCTTCTTCTTCTTCTTCTTCTTCTTCTTCTTCTTCAAACTTTTTTGAAGTAACCTTGTTGGACCTTTGAAATTCTCCATGAAATCGAGTTATTTCTAGGAAAGTATAGAGATATTATATGGAATGTGTTCACACCTCTTTATCTTTCTGTGAGTTCATCTTTGTGGGATACATTTCTTCGCTTTTTGTTTCAAAAATATATCAAGGTGCAAGTTTTGAACCCATGTCCTCCATCTTCTAGGTGGATGTAATATCCAAGAACTTGTTGGAGCTTTAGTTCTATGGAAGCACACAAACAACACAAGGAAGAAGAAGAAACTTGGAGCACAACACATAGTATTGAATGTTTGCTTTTTGTTTCAAAAATATAGCAAGGCGCAAGTTTTGGACTCATGTCCTCCATCTTCTAGGTGGATGTAATATCCAAGAACTTGTTGGAGTTTTAGATATATGGAAGCACATGAAAAACACAAGGAAGAAGAAGAAGCTTGGAGCACAACACACAATAATGAATGTATTATCAAGTGAATGTACAAAGATAAGTGCTCTGTTAGGGTTATAGGCATATATACAAGATGATGAAAACAAAACCTCCTAAAGAGGGACAAAGGTGCCCTGGTGGCCCTAGTGTATTCACACACATCACTACCAAAATATATCAAAGGAGAAAATGAAGCTACTAATTCAACTTCATGAATGGTTTTGAGGGAAGTACCCCATCTATGTTTCTTATATTATTTGCATACTTTATTTTGGCTTTGAGATAAAAGCATGTTTTGGAACTTCGAGTTATGTGCTCTTTATGCACTAGAACGAAGGCTCGTATTTTATTTTGAAAGAAAATTATATATCGGCGCATACATGGAAGTAAATGCTTAAAGCACGATGCACTTTATGTATGTGTGCATAATAAAATTATTACATGAATGAAATCAAATATGCAAAGCAAAAGGCATATTAAAAAAAAATCAAAATCATGCATAATGGAATTCTTTATCGTCAATTTAAGGTATCAATTTTTGTCAAATTTCTTTGATTTCTTATCATAAGTATTCTTTGGAGTACATAGCTTCAAAGTGGAGAATATACCTCCAACTTGTGTTTGGAGAGCCTTCAAAGTAGCACTACACACATATTTTCTAGTCGATGACCAACTCACAACAGATCAACTTCAAATGCATATTGCTCTCTCTGTGGTTGTTGAATTTCATAGACTTTCGGTTTCCTAAAAGCTTATCTTGCAAGCTTTCCAAAGAAGTAAAGATCACTAGGAGGAAAATCAATAGGTCTAGACAGACAATTTGTTCTCAATAGTCACCTCTTAACCATTACAAAAATGAAGTTGGTGACTTCTTTTGAGATCTTCTTGGTATTGTTTCACTTCCGAACTTGCTAGGGAAGTGTAATGCACTAGTTTGAGTTAGAAATTTAAATTTTAACATATATTCTATATTTTCATAATTTGTAAGTGCACATTATTCTTGTATTGGGTTTCATCCTAAAGGGCAACCACATTCATAGTATTTTGAAAATAGAGGAGGCAAGTAGCGCCTACCTCAACCATTTGTTTGTATTTTAATGAGGAAGTGAATGATGCATATCTCGAACCTCAACTGGATGTAATTATTTGGGCAAGAGAATGAGTGCATCAAAGGGGATGGAGATGGGTGGGTGCATGTGCACATGCACATTTCACCAATTGTTTAACCTTCATCCACAAATGCACCATCGTAGCATAGGCTAATTATGGAAAGATAAGTATCGTCTTATTACAATCATAAGGATAATTATCATTTAGTCTTGGACTTATTCCAAGAAGGTTAAGATTTAACCTTAAAAGATCTAATATCTAGTAGTCCTAGAATCATTCCAAAGAGGATAAAGGATAAATATCTTTTTGTTGTTGACTAATTCCAAAATAGTTAAGAGTTAATTCTAAAGTATACCTTGGAAGTTATAGTTATCATTCAAATTAAGCAACAACCATATCAAGATTTTGGAACCTACTGAAGGGATAATATATATTTGGATCAAGAACACTCCTTTCGGATAGATAGGAATAGAATTAAGAGACTAACCAATCTTATATAAATCCTAAGTATGCCCTAAACTAAAGACCGGGGTACTTAAGTCTTATGATTGGTATATCCAAAGGTGTATCAATCTTGAAGAGTCACTGTAGATTTAGAATATGAAAAGCATTAGCGGATGCTTAGACTTGGAACCTACTGAAGGGTTAATATATATTTGGATCAAGAACACTCCTTTCGGATAGATAGGAATAGAATTAAGAGACTAACCAATCTTATATAAATCCTAGGTAAGCCCTAAACTAAAGACCAGGGTACTTAAGTCTTATGATTGGTATTAATCTTGAAGAGTCACTATACATTTAGAATATGAAAAGCATTAGCGGATGCTTAGACTTGAGTGGAGGGGGAGATCTCTAAAAAAACCTTGGGGTAAGCCAATGTGTGTGGTTAAGAAAGAGATCTTAAGATGAAGAATAAGTCTTTATCATCATCTCTTGATCAATAACAATTGATCAAGACTTGGAATAAGGATATCCAAGTAACTATGCATGGAAGTACCATAAACCTTGCCCAGATAATAAGATTTGGATTAAAGTCTCAATAATTAATTTACAAGATGAGGAAGAGGTTTTACCTCTTAAGTATAGATTCTTGAGCAGGATTGGATTGGATCTTGAGAAGATTTTTCCAAGATAGATGTTGTAGATTAAAGGCAAGTTAAAGAATCTATAACTGAGAAGCAAGACAAAGGGTGCAAGATAAGTAGTGCAAGGACTCGGAGCAAATTTTTGGAAGTTCCATACAGATTTTTGTAGTATTTCCACTTAGCCTAGAACTTTGACTTCTTATGGATCTAATTAATTTGGAAATTCCCAAGACTCTAGCAAAGCTCACCAATGTAATCACCTCACTTGTCATAGATTAGATATCTCAATAAAATAGTTGGAATAGCTCTACAAGTAGTGCATGCCTATTTTTAACTAGGGTGGTCACTTTTGGGTGTGGACAAGGTCACTAATTTTTGTATAAAAATCAAATAGATCTCCGTTTTGTAGATTTTTGTCGTTTGGTGAACAAAGAGCTCTTGCAAATCTCGTAACTCTCTCTTCTCATGCACTTTTCTCTTGACTTTTTGGTCCATGGAGGTGGACATGAAGAAAAATGAGTGTCTCAAGGAGGTATGTAAGTCGTGAGAGACTTTTTTTTATGCACTGGTGGCTTTTGTACGTGTGTGATGAGCTAGAGTGTGAGGTAATGTCAATCCTGGCAAATTTTTTAAGCTTGTTTTCTCTCTGTATGTTTTAGTTTTGCATGTTTGAGATAGTAACATGTAGAACCTTCAAATTTGGAAGTGTTGATATGTGACAAGGCGGGTGTATCTTTGACACATAAGGAGATATATTTTCCAAAAGTTCTATAGCACTTTCAATAATGGCTTCTCTTCATTTTCTCTCATTTTTTTCTCCTCCATAGTTTTCTATCTTAGTTTCCAAGGCCCATATTGATAAAGTACTGAGATTGATAATTTAGGTGTTTCAACTGCCCACTTGACCTACAATGCAAACTCATTTTGGCACCATTGTTGCAAATACTTTACCTAAGGCAGTGTTAGAGAGCTTTTAGAGCTGAAGGAAGAATATTGAATGCTTCTAAGTGGTTGGATGAAATGATGCAATGGCAATGCACCATGGTGGACTCTCCTTCTTGAGAGCTCCATGATGATACTCTCACAGTAGAAAATTGAGCTCTAGATGGTGCATAAGGTACTCCACATAGGGACTGTAAAACATGCAAAAACCACACAATACACAAGGAACATGAACACAGATTTCTTAGGTGTTGTATTTTCATCTCTCGAAGGATGGTCTAGCAATAAAAATGTGGCCAAAGTCACAGTCTGTAGCTGACCAGGCCACTATATGTTTTATTAAAGAACATTTAAAAAGCACTCGACGGCCGTTTGGCCTTGCCAAAGTAAATATGGGAGAAAAATGAAGAATGATAAAGAATACCTCACTGTAAGTATATAGACATGATGGGCATGTTACATAATATACAAGTAACTGTGTAAGACATCAATCAAGTAAACCCCATCAAGTGAAAATAGTGTCGAAAGCTATCCTATGATAGAGCTTTGGTCAACGCATCTGCAACATTATTTTGAGTACAAAACTTCTCAAGAATAATGCACTTAGTGGCTAAGCAATATCTAATCAAGTGATACCTCACCTCAATGCGCTTGGTCTTTGCATGATAGATTGGATTCTTTGCCAAAGAAATGGCACTCTGACTATCATTGAGCAAATGAGGTACATGTTGAGATAGACCCATGTCACAAGCAAGATAAGAAAGCCACAATGTTTCCTTACATGGCTCACTTGCTGCAACATACTTTGCTTCTGTGGTGGAAACAATTGTACATTCTTGAAGACGAGATTTCCAAGAGATAGCCCCTCCAACAAAATGAAAAATGTACCCTGATGTAGACTTTCGATTGTCTACACAACCAACATAATCAGAATCTATGTAACCAATAATGGATGCCTTTTCTCTACCTAATCATAGACACTTGTCCTTAGTGATACTCATATATCTCAAAATCATCTTGATCACTTGCCAATGCTTCTTCCCAAGATTAGACATATATCTGCTCACAATGCCCACTAGAGATCCAATGTCTAGTCTTGTAGCTACAACAAATTGATAAGGAATTTTGTTCATGAATTCCTTTTCCTCCTACATATTGAACCTATGAAGTACTTTGGATATGTAATCACTTTGAGATAAGTATATCCATCTTTTAATCCTATCATGAGCTCTAGTGAAGGTGTCCCAATTATAAAGGTTAAATGGAAGCTTAAGGATCTTAAGCCGCCATGTTACCATGGATCCACTAGTGCACCTACTGCTCATGTTGTCAAGCAATGGCTCAACAAGTGGGAGCAATGCTTCCACTTATGCCATATCATAGATGATAGGAAAAATATTCAATAGGCCACATATAATCTTATGGATGTTGCCCATAGATGGTGGTTTAAGATAGAACAAGATAAGAAAGAGCCCATGACTTGGGAGCAATCTAAAATCTTGTTCTACAATAACATTGTGCCACCAAATGAGAGGTCTAGGGCAATTGACGCTTGGTTTTTCATTAGTAAAAAAAAAACAAACAATTCAAGAATACATTGATAAATATAGGGATGTACTTCTTAAATTAAAAGATTCCATCCCTGAGTTTCTCAAAGTCCATAAGTTTTTCTTGGGACTGAAAGGAATGATTCGAATCTTAGTTATAAAGGAGAGGTGTCATTCATTGGCATAGGCCATAGAGATGGCTCTATTGATATATTTAGGTAGTGATGTGTGTGAACACTCTAGAACCACTAGGGCACTTTTCTCCCTCTTTAGGAGGTTTTTTCCCTTGGCTTGTATATACACCTATAGCCCTAACAGGTCATTTATCTTTGTACATTCTAGTAGTAATACATTCAATATTGTGTGTTGTGCTTCAAGCTTCTTCTTCTTCCTTGTGTTGTTTGCGTGCTTCCATAGAGCTCAAACTCCAACAATTGGTATCAAAGCAGGTCACCGTTTCAGTGAGGGCATCGTTGACACCCCTTCGGTCACAGTCTCAAAATCACACAAAATTTGGTGAGCATACTCAAAGTGATTAGGAGATCAAAACGGCTTTTGCTCTCTAGTATCAGAATCATGATCTGAACTCATTTTGGCCTCCAAACACACTATCATAGTCCTTGTGCAGACACTTTTATCTTTTTGTTCCAAATATATATACAGGTTTTGGTTTGCCAATATAAGTGCCTCGCAGTCTACTACACATTTAGTAGAACTCGACAGGGTAGTTCTGTTCAACGTTTTGAGATACAATAATTTTTCTGCATCAGGGTATTTTATTTAGTGGCGATTGTTGAAAGCAATTATGTATTTTGTATGTTGCCTGTTGAGGATAAGTTGGACGGTACCAATTACCCATTATGGTCTTATATGATGTGTCATGTATTAGTTGCAAAAGGACTGTGGAACATTGTGCACAGTGTTGAAAAACTTCCTATTACACCTGCAAACATAGTTGCTGAAGGTGATGCAGATGGCGTTGAAGATGGTGATATTCTTCATGTTCCTATTCGTGTTGAGGTTCCTGCTGCACCCATTGTAGAGAAAATTCATTGGGATGTCAGAGATACTCATGCACATGCATTGATAGCCTTGTCTATCAGACATGCCATTATTCCTCACATTCGCTCTTGTAGGACAGCTAAGGATGCTTGGGATACACTTACCGCTTTATACTAGGCAAGTAATGAGGCTCGTCTTGCTTACCTCTGAAAATAGTTGGAGAGTGAGCACATGAATGAAGGAGATTCCATGGACAATTTTCTAAAAAAGATCAAAGATTTGAAGGAACAATTGATTTCTGTTGATGAAGTCTTGCCTGATAGTTCACTTGTACAGACTATTCTGAATGGTCTTCTCAATTCATATCAGAGTTTTGCTTCTACTCTTTGTTTGATGATGAAAGGCAATCCAAACACCTTAACATTTGAGGACTTATCTCTATTTTGTTGCAGGAAGATCAGTCTAGGCAAAAAAAGTCCATTATGTGTGTTGGAGATCAAGCTTTCCTAGCTAATCAGAAGGGCAAAGGTAAATGGAGCTCTTCTACTAGTAAGCAAAAATGTGCTAATTTTGCACAATCAAAGAAGGATGATAGACACAAGAAGAAAACAAAAAGCGGAAATTTTTTTGCAAATACTGTAAAGGAAATGATCATGTCATAAAGAGTTGTCCAAATTGGTTGCTAAAGAGGCAAGAAAGAAAGAGGTTGTAATGGTTGTTGCAAGGGTCTCTACACCCAAAACATAGTCTGCTAATCTTGTGCAGAATGAAGAATAGGCATTTTCCACTGTTTACAATTATGACCCATCTTCTCATGAACAATGTATGTCTGTGGTAGACTCAGATGTTTGGTACTTTGATAGTGGGGCAACCAAACATATTACCTCTTCACCACTCGAGCCTACCCCTACAAGGAATACTGTCACATGTGCCAACAACTCCTCTAATCCTATTATGGGAGTTTGTTAGATCACTCCGACTAGTGTTGATGGTAGTTCTTTTACATTTTCAAATGCTTTATTTGTGCCAAGGATCAAGGAAAATCTGTTATCACTTTCACCATTAGCCATGATTGGCTTGGTCATGAAATTTGTTGATGATAGATGTACAGTTCATGATCTATCAAATGGTGATATCATTATTGCTTCTGGAAGTTTATGTCGTGGGCTATAAAGCTCATAGATTATGCAAAATTTGTGAATGATTCAGCATGTGTAGTTCAAGATTCTTAGGCTATTTCAGATGCAAAGCCTTGGCATGTGCAAGATTATGAGCACCACGTGCTAGAGAGATGACTCTCCTCCCAACCAAATGCCTCTATATATAGCTCTCTTTAGGGAACTGCCTACTTGGGCAGGTGGATACTAACCATCCATGTGTCAACCATGTAACTCCATGTGCACCAAGTGTCGCAGTTAACCAGAGTTAACTCAAGTGGATGCTTCTAGAAGGCTCTAGAGTTCTTTGGGAAAAACACTCTCCCATGGGGATTGAACCGAAGACCTCCTCCTTCACATCCTTGAGTCTTAACTACTAGGCTAAGTGGATCACTTGATTACAAGAGTAAATGACTTTCTAGTAAGTTTAGACTTGAGATCTTTGGTCACCCAAACGGTGTCCCATTTTAGATCCGTCTGAATCGGCCAAAACCTTGGATCATAGACTTACTTTATTAAATTCTTCCCCCCTTGGAAAATATTTTCATCCTAAAAAATAGAGATATATATCTACTGTAGGCAACCCCCAAGCGTCATTTCTAAAACTGGAAGAACATGGTGATGGCTTAGAACTGGAAGAACATGGTCATGTTCTAGAACTAGAAGAACATGTCTCATCTTTGTGGTGGCATCCATGCCCAAATGAATCAAAACAGAGTCTTGCTTTGTACTTTGATAAACTAGTCAAAGTTCAAAGTAGTTAATGAATAATAAGGGTGGATCTAAAAACATCCCTAGACAATTCACAGTTTCTTGATGTGCAATCTAGGCACAAACATGTGGACTGGGTGGTTTCAAATTACTAGTCCATTTATGGGCATGACTAGTGCATGGACTTAGTAACGAAGGTGGGATTTTTATCCCATGCAAGACTGTGAGAACTCTTGATTTACTTGAACTTGATTTGGAGAACAACATCTAACTTGGATGTTTATACAATGTTCTACTCGTATCCAACAGTTACTTGATTTTTTTTACCCGACTAGAGGACTACCTGGTCCAAATAGGTGGAAAAATCCTATGTAAATTGGAGGAGAAAGTGTAAATGTACCATTGATGCATGATCAACCATACTTTATCTTTGAGCAATTCAAATTCAAAATGAAAATTGTCCAACTTAGGACAGTTTTCTCATAGACTTGAGCTAAAAGTTCTTGGGAAGTGTCAATCTGCGGAGCAATTCCTAACGTCTCTATTCTAGAGTATACTAGACTCTAGGAAATCATTTATGCTATAACTTGAAGCAAAATCAAATGAATAAGTCAATCTTGAACTTATCATCTTTCGATGTTTAGAAAGGTTCTTGTACAGGACATCTATCTAGGATGTTTAATTTAGTTATGTGGTTCTATCGAGCTAACCCTTGAATTTTGTGAAAAGAATCAGATACCATATCTTAGTCAAACCCAAAAGATTCGGAAAGCAGAAAGAAAGAACTAAAACTCTGTTTAACCGATTCAAACTTCGAAGATACATAAACTTGCCATGAGTCAAAGTCTAAATGACTCAAGACTTTAACTTTTCAAAGATCTGTTTCAAGAGGGTATTGAATCCTTTTTTCTATCTCTAAGGGAAATAAGTTGGATTCTCAAAAAGATTCAGAGCAAATCTAGAACATCATCCAACCACAATATTCTAGTGTGGTAACCAACATCAGTGTGTTGACCCACTGAGGTTTTATTGATGAGTTTTTACTCAAGTAATGCTTCACTTGAGATGAAGTTCATGCCTATATTCAATCTTTATGATTCCTTACTAGGAATGTAATTCTTGTGCATTCCTTTGAATTAAACGGATTGAATTTTCTAAGTTACACTAGGAACTTGGTGTTTAACTTAGTCAATCTATCCTTAGTTGAAAGAATCAGTTCAAAGTGAAAGTCTCACTCTTCCATAATTTATCAAATATTTCTGACCGATAACACTTAAGCTTGAAGTGTTCTAAGAAGATCTTGGAAGTTACTTACTTCATATCTTCAGTTTCCTTGAGCTTGAAGTTATCTTGAGTATCTTGAGATACTACTTTCATCCTTCTTGAATTAAACGCCTTCTTTGAAGTCTTAATTTCCTTGAGGATCAAACCTAGCTTCGAGATCCAAACTAGGACTAAAAGATAATTATCATCCACGGTCGGATATCCCATATCATTTTTCTTATGTCAATCTGAGTATAAAATATGGTGTCCCATACCACCATATTTTATATTCACATTAATGTGTGGGTGATACTTATCCTAAAATCTAAACATCTCTTGATAGAGTACCTTCTTTCTTCAATTCTTTATGAAAATTTTGAATTTTCAGGCGTTACCTCTAACTAGATTTTTTTAGGTTTTGATCCCTTCACATGATTGTTTCATGATCTTGTGCTTTCCTTTGGGAACTTGAAAACCTTTTGATGGAACATCCATCCTTCTTTGCTAGGGTTTTCAAATGAAAAACCAATTAGAATTCCAAGTACTTGAATTTTCATAGATTCAAGCTCAATTGGTTTATTCTTGACCAATTTGTAGTGACAAGAGTTTTTTGACTTCTTATCTTTAGATTCCTTCTTTATTGATGCTTTAGGTACCTATCTTGGTCGAGACTTTTATAGGAATCTCTCTAGTACTTAAGTCTAAGCATCTGCTCGAGCTTTCTGGATTTGTACCAAAATCCCTTTAAGGATAGGCAAACATTTATGTTTTACCTTCCAGAAACTTAAGTACCGTCTTCACGGTTGCAGACTATACTTGGAATTCCTTCACTCTATTCAGACTTGGAACATCTTACTCTTTTCACAAATTTCTATTGGATAAATAGAACCTGAGTGAATAATCACCAAAAGGAATTTTATTGCCAATACTTGGGCAATCTATAGAGTATTTCCAATCGCACATTCTTGGACAATCATGGCCAAGCTTGATCAAGTCTAGTTGATCTTGTGACTAAAATAAAGACTTAGTCTTTATCTTTAAGATCTCCTGAACTATCTAAAACTTCTTTGCTTACCTGCAAGATTTTTAGAGATCTTTCCTTGAACTTCAGTCCAAGCATACACTGATGCCTCTCAGATTCCAAAGCTAAGAATCTTTGATATACCTTTAGGTTATATCACTATTTAGACTTCAATATCCATACCAGTGGTTTGGAAGCTACTGGGAACTACTTGCTATAGAACTTACTTGAAAGATTCTAGTCTCACATCTAGGGAGATTTTTATTTCAAGAACATTAGATTCCTGTCAAAGAATCAAGTAATACTAAGCCAATGATTCATCTTGGAATCTTTTACTTTTTCAGTCCAATGATTCATCTTGAAATCTTTTGCTTTTCGAGTCCAATGATTCATATTGGAATCTTTTTCTTTACTGGAATAATGTTCAAAAGAAATTCTTGACTTTTGGACAAGACCAAGACTTAAAGCTTTATTGCTTGTCCAAAAGACTCGCAGCGTAGTTTCTTCTCTTCACTCGAGCCTGCCCCTACAGGGAATACTGTTACATGCGCCAACAACTCCTCTTATCCTGTTATGGGAGTTGGTAAGATCATTTTGACTACTGCTAATGGTAGCTCTTTCACTTTGTCAGATGCTTTATTTGTGCCAGGGATCAAAAAGAACCTGTTATCAGTTTCTGCATTAGCCAAGATTGGCTTGGTTGTGAAATTTGTTGATGACAGGTGTACAGTTCATGATCTGTCAAATGGCGATGTGATTATTGCTTCTGGCATTTTATGTCGTGGGCTGTATAAGCTCATAGACTATGAAAGATCTGTAAATGATTTGGCATGTGCAGTAAATGATTCTCAGGCTATGTCAGAAGCAAAGCTTTGGCATGCATGCTTTGGTCATCTGAATTTTGCTAGTTTTCTACGCCTGTAGAAATCTGAAATGGTGTCCTCTTTGGCCAAACTTGAGGCACCTGGAAAACGTGTTTGTGAAGGGTGTATTTTGGGCAAAATGCAGAGTTTGTGCTTTCCAAAAGATGGTTCAGTTCGGGCTACTCAAAAATTGCAGCTTGTACATAGTGATGTTCGTGGTCCTATGCAGACACCTTCTTTTGGAAATTATCTTTACTTCGTGACTTTCATTGATGATTTTTCCAGGCATGCATGGGTATATCCATTGAAGGCAACGTCCGAAGTGTTCATGTGCTTCAAACAGTTTTTGGTTTTGGCTGAAAATCTGTCAGCATGTAAAATGGGCACCCTCCGTTCTCATCGAGGGGGGGAATATATGTCTTCTGATTTTAATGCATTTTTGGCTGAACGTGGGATAAAATACCAGTGTACAATGCCGTATACACCTCAACATAATGGATTTGTTGAACGGAAGAACATGTCTCTCATGGAGATGGCGAGGTGTATGGTCAAGAGTCAGGCTTTACCTCATAGTTTCTGGCTTGAGGCTGTCATGTGTGCAGCATATGTACTGAATAGGTGTCCCACTAAAGCGCTGCAGTCTATCACTCCATATGAGGCTTGGCATGACTGCAAGCCATCTGTTGCTCATCTGCGTGTTTTTGGTTGTTTGGCATATGCATTAGTGCCTGAACAACATCGCAGAAAATTGGATGATAAAGCAGCAAAATGTATTTTTGTTGGATACAGTTCTGAAAGTAAAGGCTATCATCTGTATCATCCACAGACTAAACGCATTATGGTTAGCCGTGATGTTGTATTTGTGGAAGATGCTATTCAGCCATTGCTTTCATGTACTAAGGAGACATCTGTTAGCTCCAAAGACATGTATGATACTTTGATGCCTCTTTTTACAGGTGGACAGTCTAGTGCTGGTCTTAATGAGACAACTTCTCAACCTTTGTAGGTTTCATATGATGATGCAGATCATTCCATTTCTGATGCAGATTTACATGATGCACTTGTTGATGAGAGAGCTCATATTGAGCAGGCAAAAACTATGCCAAAATGGTTGGTGCAGACTTTGCGTGACAGCAAATTAGATGCACCTTTGTCATATCATACTCGTTCAGGCTCTCATAGTGCCCCCTTTGCATTAGATTGCTATGCTATGGCTACGTCTAGTCTCTGTGATGAGAATGAGCCTGTTTCTTTTGATGAAGCACAGAATTCAGAAAATTGGATGGTTGCTATGCAATCTGAATATGATGCTATAATGAAGAATGGTACATGGTCTTTATGTGACTTGCCTCCTGGAAAGTAGTCCATTGGCCTAAGTGGGTATACAAGCTGAAGCGTAAACCTGATGGTACAGCTGATAGGTATAAGGCTAGGCTTGTTGCAAAGGGTTATGCGCAGGATGAGACCTTTGCACCTACATGCCGTATGACTACTATTTGGAGCATTTGTGCACTTGCAACCCATCATGGTTGGAATGTACATCAGTTGGACATTAAAACAACATTTCTGAATGGTGACTTGCATGAAGAAGTGTATGTTTTTCAGCCCCGTGGCTTTGTGCAGAAAGGGCATGAAAACCAAGTGTGCAGGTTAAAGAAGGCATTATATGGTTTAAAGCAAGCACCACGTGCTTGGTATGAGAAGATACATGCCTATCTAGTTGCACATGTTTTTGAGAACAGTCCAACTGAAAGCACCTTATATGTTAAGCATGCTAAAGATGTGCTTCTGATCATTGTTGTCTATGTTGATGACATGCTGCTCACTGGTCCTATTGAGAAGCATATTGCTGATTTCAAGGCTGATTTGCATGCCTCATTTGAGATGTCTAATTTGGGGCATTTGCATCACTATTTGGGCATTCAGTTTATGCAAATGGTGGAATGGCTGTGTAAAACGAAATATATTGACACATCATTGTAGCGTTTTGGCCTTGAAGACTGTAAGCCTATTACCACTCCTATGGAGACAGGTTTACGATTGAGTCTTCATGATGCTGGAGATGCATTTGATGTTGTTCTCTATCAGCAGGCTGTTGGACGCTTGATTTACTTATGCATTACTCGGCCAGATATTCAGTTTGCTGTCTTACAGATGAGCAGATTTATGCATTGCCCAGGAGTCAAGCATTGGAAGGAGGTTAAGTGCATCTTTCGCTACTTGAGTGGTACTCGGCTACTTGGTTTGTTTTATCCTAAGGGGGGATCCCTACCGCCAGATTTGCATGCTTTTTCTGACTCTAATTAGGCTGGTTGTTATGACACTCGTGTGTCCACTAGTGGATTTTGCTTCATGCTTGGTAGCTCATGTATATCTTGGTTGAGCAAGAAGCAGCCTACTGTGGCCACTTCCAGTTGTGAGGCTGAGTATAGGGCAGCTTTCACAGGTACTGTTGAGTGTGTGTGGCTCATATGCCTTACGGCTGATTTGGGTGTTGGTCAGTCTTCTGCCACCACCATCTTCACTGACAGTCAGAGCGCATTGGAAGTTGTGAGGAACCCTGTGTTCCATGCTTTCACTAAGCACATTAAGGTGCATTATCACTATGTCACGGAGAGGTTCTCTGCTGGGGAGATCAGCTTGGCATATGTGCCCACGCAGGAGAACATTGCAGACCTTTTCACGAAGGCTCTGCCTAGGGAGAAGTTTGAAGCTTTCCGCAAAGCTTTGGGCTTACTTCCTTTTGTGGAGTGATTTCCACATAGCTTGGCACTTCCTTATACATGAGTGCCAGCTCCTTGTTCATTGCATCACTCCCAGGGGGGATTTGCTGATATATTTAGGTAGGATGTGGTGAACACACTAGGACCACCGGGGTACTTTTTTCCCTCTTTAGGAGGTTTTTTTCCCCCGGCTTGTATATATTCCTATTGCCCTAATGGGCTACTTATCTTTGTACATTCTCTAGTAATACATTTTGTATTGTGTTTTTGTGCTATGAGAAAATTTTTGCACCTACCATTCATACCGTGGTTGCATCGGCTGCCCATCGAGGTTGGAAAGTACATTAGTGGGACACAAAAATAGCATTCTTGAATGGTGATTTGCAAGAAGATATTTATGTGAAGCAACATCTTAGATTTGCCATGAAAGCACAAGAGCATATGGTTTGTTGCTTGCATCAAGTCTTGTATGGTCCCAAACAAGCTCCACATGCATGGTATGACAAAATCCATAAGCATTTGATTGCTCTTAGCTTCACATGTAGTCCAATTGAAAGCATGCTCTGTACGCAAAGATGGGGCTGATCTTATAGTGCTTGTTTTGTATGTTGATGACATACTCTTGACTTGATGATGTGATGCAAAACTTGACATTATTATGGTTGATTTGGAGCATACTTTTGATGTCACTTATCTTGGTCTTTTGAGCTACTTCTTGGCATCAAGTTTGTATCCGTTGCGGCAAGAATTGTTATGCATCAAGCAAAGTATGTTGAAAAACTACTTCAGCATTTTGACTTTGAGGATTGCAAGACAATTTCTACACGAGTTGAGATACAATTTAGGTCCTGAGTTGAGGATTCTAGTGGTGCATTTGACACTTCTCACTCTTAATCAGCAAGCTGTGGGATGTCTTATATATGCATGCAACACAAGGCCGGATATACAATATGTAGTTTCTTAGTTGAGTCAATTCATGCATAGCCCTAACACTAAGCATTGAGAAGCGATTAAACGTGTGTTTAGATATATCAAAGGCACTTTGAGCTTAGGTCTCTTATATGGAAGAGATACTCAACCATGCTTGCATGCTTTTAGAGATAGTGATTGGGCTAGTTGTTATGATATTCGTGTGCCAACTAATGTTAATTTCTTTTTCCTTAGAGGCTCATGCATATCTTGTTTGGGTAAGAATCAATCTGTAGTGGTGACATCGAGTTGTGAAGCTGAGTATATGGCACTTTTCACTGCTACAATGGAGTGTATATGGGCGAGACACCTATTGATGGATCTTTGCATGGAGACTGATGTTGCTATGCATATTCTCACTGATAGTTAGAGTGCATTGGCTGTTGCATGAATCCTAGTGTTTCATGCACACACCAAACATATCGAGGTGCATTATCACTATGTGAGAGAGAGCCTTCATGCAGGAGATATTGATTTGGTATGTGTGCCTACACAAGATAATGTGGTAGAGATATTTACCAAAGCTAGCTTTTCACAAAGCTTTAGGCTTATTGCCTAGTGGGGGCTAGTCTGTGACTCCTTGTATATGTTCATATCATTTGCTCTAGGAGGGTTTGTTACACTTATTTACTCCTTGAGTAGCTTTGATGTGAACATTTTCCCTATACATGGGCACTTTTTACTCTAGTGATGGCTAGCGGTTTTTTCCCCATGTTATCACATACATGATTCACTCATATGTGGTGGTACTTTGTACTTATAGATATTATTCAGCTCTTACTTCAATTTTGAAAATCGTCAATAGAGAGAGCTATTCCAACCATCTATCTTCTCCGTGTGTCTTGCTACATTTGTGCTCCTTGTGTGTGCTTGTTGTGTGTCTCTCGCACTTCTACACACACCTAACAGAACCAAAGAAATCACACAAACACAGATCGAGGATGGAAAACAAAAGGCCTGCACAAAAGTTTGGAAGGAGTCAATGAGTTTTTCATGGTGAAAGGAGGGCTTAACCAACATCTGCAAGGCAACAACAGGAGATTTAAACTTTGTTATTGAAGTTTTAGGGGGGAAAATTATAAACAGTTATCATGGAATTTTACATCAAGTAAAGGTATGGATTAAAGGAGTAGTAGATGGTTGGAAGTTTGCACCATCCTTGATGAATTACAAGAGCTTCAACAATTATATGTTGGAAGAAAGGTTTTCGATGAGCAGTGGGATTTTGGTGATGTGGTTGAAAAGTTTGAAGAAAGTTGTTCACATGCAAAGTTAGTCATGGAATTGTAGCCTCCCACACATTGAAAGCCCCAAAAGGAGAGGTTGGAATTATCATGCAAAGAAGTGACCGCTACTTTAGCCAGAATAATAAAAATTTAGAGATTTTTGCCTATAAAATGGACGAACATTCGACGGATACAGAAGGGGGAAATGTCCACATTTGTTGCTCCTCTGAGTACTAGTTGAGCTCACAAGTGCCATCTGACGTGCTTAGGGGAACCAACTCTAATTTAGGAAGGAGAAAGGATACAATCGATGATCTATAGAAGTTTGTGGCATTGGAGATTGTCACTCGATATCATCTACAACAATTGACCACCAGATAGCACTACTAGGACCTTGATTTAAAGAATCTTTTCATGCTTTCTTATGTGCAATTCTTCTACCATCAAGACCTATGATACCGTATGAACATCTCTACTACTGTGCATTCTCTGACATCATGAATAACTTATGAAGGGAACATGAAAGAGCAGTTGGCAAACATAGATGAGATTATTCCAGATGTGTCACTCATCTCTATATTGTTGAAAGGATTACCAGAATCGTTTCAAAGCTTTGTCACTACACTCCATTCAGTTGAAAAAGGGAATCCCATTATGTATGCATTTGATGAGTTTGTGTCTCTTCTTTTTCAAGAAGAACAATCTAGAGTGAATAGGAGTGGTTTGATTGAGGGAACACAAGCATTTTCTATCTCACAAAAAGGGAAAAGCAAGTATGGTTCAACTTTGGGATCATCAAAACCAAAGCCTCAACCTTCCTCTTCCACTCATTCCTCTAATGAAGCTGATTTACAAAAGAAGAAGAGAGATAGTTTGGCACATTCAGTCATGTTCTATATCAAGACAAACATGGGAAATTCTTGCTTCTTTGTATGCCGTGCATAATGAAGCATGTGTTGCATACTTGAGAAAGCAACTTGAGGATGTATGAATGGCTGAAAATGCATCTGTGGATGTGTATGTGACACGCATCAAGGGCTTGAAACAACAATTGGCAAACATAGATGAGATTATTCCAGATGCATCACTCATATCTATATTGTTGAAAGGATTACCAAAATCTTTTCAAAGCTTTGTCACTCCACTCCATTTGTTTGCATAAGGGAATCCCAATATGTATGCATTTGATGAGTTTGCATCTCTTCTTTTGGAAGAAGAACAATCTTGACTGAATAAGAGTGGTTTGATTGAGGGAACGCAAGCATTTGCTATCTCATAAAAAGGGAAAAGAAAGTATGGTTTAGCTTTGGGTTCATGAAAACCAAAGCCTCAACCTTCCTCTTCCACTCATTCCTCTAATGATGCTTATTTGCAAAAGAAGAAGAGATGCAAATATTGTCAGAAGGCTAGTCATACTATTGATGAGTGTAGAAAGCTTGCTAAACACAATGGAAAGAAGAAGGAATCAAACATGTCTATTGCTGAAAATTCTTCCAATGCAATGCATGATGAAGCCAACATGGCTCAAGATTTTTGCGCATGTGTTGTTGCATGTCATTATGATGCACCATCGCATTCTAAATGTATGGTTGTGACTGAGGTTGATTCATATTGGTTCTTTGACAGTGGTGCTTCAAAGCACATAACTTCATGCAAAAGGTTTTTTGCATCTTTGAAAGATGCATCCAAAGGAGGACATGTGTTGTGTGCAAACAATGCCTCTTATGCTATCATTGAAGTATGAGAAATTGAGCTTACGGTTGCAAATGGAGGTGCGATTCTCTTGAAAAATGCATTGTATGTATCTGGTATCAAGAAGAACTTAATGTCAGTTCCTTTGATTGTTAAAGCTAAACTTCATGTACACTATGTTGATGATAAGTGTTTTAATGCGTCACATGTAGTCCAATTGAAAGCAAAATCTATGTACACAAAGTTGGGGATGATCTTACAATGCTTGTTCTTTATGTTGATGACATACTCTTGACTGGGTCATGTGATGCAAAACTTGACATTCTTATGGGTGAATTACAACATACTTTTGATGTCACTTATCTTTGTCTTTTGAGCTACTATCTTGGCATCCAATTTGTATCCATTGAGGGGGGGGGATTGTTATTAATTCATAAAGCAAAGGATGTTGAAAGAATAATTCAACATTTTGACTTTGAGGATTGCAAGTTGGTTTTCACACCAGTGGAGACGAAATTTAGGTTCTCTCTTGAGGATTCTGGTGATGCATTTAACACTTCTCTTTATCAGCAAGTTGTGGGATGTCTTATATATGCATGCAACACAAGGCCGGATATACAATATGTAATTTCTGAGTTGAGTTGATTCATGCATAGCCCTGTCACTAAGATTTGGCAGGTGGTGGAATGTGTGTTTAGATATCTCAAGGGAACTTTGAGTTTATGTTTTTTTTATGGTAGAGATATTAAGTCATGGTTGCATGATTTTACAGATAGTGATTGGGTTGATTGTTATGATACTTGCATGTCCACTAGTGGTAATTGATTTTTTCCTGGAAACTCATGCATATCTTGGTTGAGTAAGAAGCAACCTATAGTGGAGACATCAAGCTTTGAAGCTAAGTACAAGGTATTTTTCACAACTACAGTGGAGTGTATATGGCCGAGATGCCTATTGATGGATCTTTGCATGGAGATTGATGTTGCTACCCATATTCTCATTTATAGTCAGAGTTCATTGGAAGTTGCACAAAACCCATTGTTTCATGCATGGAGCAAACATATTGAGGTGCATTATCACTATGTGAGAGAGCGCCTTCATGCAAGAGATATTATTTGATATATGTGCTTGCACAAGATAATGTGGTAGACATATTCACCAAAGCTCTTCCAGGGGAAAATTTTCAAGCTTTTTGCAAAGCTTTGTAGGCTTATTGCCTTGTGGGGGCTGATCTGTCACTTCCTGTATGTGTTCGCATCATTTGCTCTAGGGGGTTTGTTACACTTATGTGTCCTTTGAGTAGCTTTGATGTGAACCTTTTCCCTATACATGGGTACTTTTTAGTCTAGTGATGGCTAGAGGTTTTTTCTCCATGTTACCACATACATGATTCAATCACATGTGGTGGTACTTTGTACTTAGGGATATTATTCAATTCTTACTTCAATTCTGATCATCATCAATAGAGAGAGCTATTCCAGGCATCCATCTTCTCTATGTGTCTTGCTACATTTGTGCTCCTTGTGTGTGCTTCTCTTGTGTCCCTCACACTTCTACACACACCCAAGAATTGTTGGAGGCCTACTGGCTTTGAGATACATATTGGTGTGCAAAAAGACAATCAAGTGAGAGGTTATTATATTGAATTTGTAAAAATCCATTTTACATAAAATTTGATAGTGATTCCTATAATGTATCACATGCTCCTGGCTTGGGCCATCGATGATCATCAAATGACTTAACATGTGCTTCAAACTTGATGTACAAAAACAAAGATGAATATGTTAAACAACCAAAATTAGGGATACATGCGTTCTTACCATGAGAGAGATATATAAAGAATTGCCAAGGAAAATTAGGTGGTACATGAATTTGAAAGTTGAAATGGTCTTCTACACATGTAAATTAGATTTTTTAGAAGGCTTTTGGAATTAAAGCTTCTTTAGAAAGCTTCAATATATAAAGATCCTCAACTCTTCCTAAAACCCATCCAATGTAGTCAATCATAACGTACACCCTATACACAACTTCAATGAAAACTTATGATTAGATAAATTATAAATCAACACTTAATATCTTTATCATTATGAGTATATGATAAATTAGAATCATTCTGAGTTTTTTGTCATTGTGAACCTAGCTTTACTTTTCCACTTTGAGTTTCAAGACACCATGGACATGGTCATGCTAAATGTTTACATTTTTAGAGGTGATAAAGCATGCGTCCTTTTTCAATGGGCCGATTTGACATTGAATAATTAATATTAAATCCATGATGAGATGAACTTTGACTTCATGGACTTACATGATCAAGAAGCCATACCTTGTCAATCAGGTGACATAGATGCCTCATCATGTTGGTGTTGAGCTATGAAACTTGCAAAAGCTGTCTAGATGGTAGGTTGTCAATAGCTTAAGCCTTTCGAGATTGCATGCCTAGCCGAAATTTGAGAGTCTCGTGGTTGTCCATGGAAGAAAAATGTTAGAGCAAACAACCTCCTTGGAACTCTACTCCCATCCCATATAATATTAAGCAACTTTGATCCCAAGGTCTTGGTACATCAAGGTCTTGGCAAACACCTAGTACTTCCAAAGCATTAAAGCTTGGCACATACTCACATTCCATGAGGCAAGTTCAATAATCGGAGCTCAACAATATGAGTTCAAGCATGGAGGGTTGATGACATGTGTTCAAGCACTAATCATTGAAGCCTCGCAATAGGAATAGTTTAAATTATCCACACAAACCAAGGGAGAAATCCAAATAACGAAGTTTAGCTTGATGGAAAGAGTGTTGGGGTAAACACAACCTGTGATAAGAAATGACATTGGGTGATTGCACAAATTGGCTAATCTATAGGTCTCCCTTTCTCTAATGCTTAGGAGGCTACATATCTCTATAGATTGGTAAAAAACTCATGATTGAACACACACATTAAGGATTGATACTATGAACTCTAAGAAACTTTTATTTTCCATACAAGGCTGAGTAACTTTGATCTCTAATTGAAGATGCCAAACACTCTTTCAAGGGAAGCTCCAAAGTTGGAGCCATAGTTGATTGGGCATGGTATAGTGGTAACCAATTGAGCCATGGTATAGATTCAAAACCATATAGAACTCATCATATATAGATAATGGGATTGTCCCAACCCCTACATGTGGTATGAAAGGCTATATGTTGTCAAATTATGTTAAACAAAAGTTGGAAACATAGAAAGAAAAATAAAAAAAAGAAGGACCATAAAAAGAAACATATATGTACATGCATGTAAGACTGCTCAATTGGGTAGTTCACCTCTTGAGTGAAGGCAGAGGGCTCAGCCCCTTTTTACAAGAGGATAGTTGTGGGCCTTAGACCAATGTAAAAACCAATTATTAAACTAGTTGCTTTCGAGTAGTTCTTTCCAAATGTCGCGTTCGAGCAATGTAACCCTTGCTTTATGAGATACGAGAAGTCTCATAAGTACTATGCCCATTCACCTATACAATTGTTTTTTCAATCTATTCAAGCAAAGTAATTAACCTTGGGCCCAACTTCTCTTAAAAAAATAAAAAAAGAGAAAAAAATAAGAAAAAGAAAAATATAAGAGATGACACTTAGAATGAAACGAGAGAGTTCACATGATTCATGTGGTTTAGTATCATCTCTTATGATGATGCGTCCCAACTCTGGAGTCGCGTTCTCCACGCGAGTTGCCTCGTCTTTGGCCAATTGCACTCGTCAACGATCGCATCAGCGTGAGACCAGAACGCATAAATCCAGTTCATGGCAAAGGCGTTTTCATCTTCTTGCTAATCATTGTCCTGGACGAAATAAGGAATGACATCGTGCAGAAGATAAGAAGGCATGAGCAGCTTGGAGGGGCTGCCGGAGGACTGCCTCTCCTTGATTCTATCACGGACCTCGCCTATCGACGTTTGTAGGCTCGCATCCGTCAGCCGTTTTTTTTCTGTGGCTGCTCGTTCGAACGTAACCTGGCTTAGTCTGCTTCCCTCCGACTACGCAGACGCCCTTCGGTGCTACGAAGCGCGATCCTATGAAAAGCCTTACCCGCTTCCTGACCTAAGGAACAGAAGAGAAGTCTTCCGGTGGCTATCCAACGCTATTATTCTCGTAAGTAGCTATGAGGGATACTTCATCCTCAAGCATACGGGCGGTGTTTGCAGGGTGCTTTCTGCGTCTGCGATGAACATCGCCTGGGGAGACGATTGCAGATTCTGGCGGTGGAATTCCTCAAGAAGTTCAATTTTTCCCAGTGTATATGTCATCTCGACTTTATAATTGGAAATCGTCGCCTTGATGTTTTTGGCTCATTAAGGCATTATTGTTGACATTGCACTTTGGGTAGGATTTTCATTTTGTTTGCGAGAGTTCAGGTACAGAGAGAGCTCGGTGCGCATGCATTTGTGTGCAGTTTTTTACCCATGAGAGGCCGCTTCTGGTGGTACCGCTGTATGTATTCTTGCATGGCATCTATTTGTCGCTGGGGGAGGGGGGGGAGAGAGAGAGAGAGAGAGGGGGGGGGCTGTTATAGCAACTAATTTCTTTCTTCATCCTCCCACTGGATACCAGGTCAGGCCTATATGTTGTGCCATATTGGCCCACGGAACAAATTGGAGAAACATTATTAACAGGAAAAAAAAACAGAATACTTAATGTATAGTGAAGAGTTGCATGTGCAAGGCACAATACATAGTCCTGACCTGGTATTCAGTGCGAGGATGGAGACATCTTCTATATATGAACCCAAAGATGGGTGATCATCCACATATTCTCTTCTCCTCGGCCATCTCAAGTATAATTAAGTATAAGTCCTGGCTTTATGGGGGATCTTTGATGTGGTGCTTACTCTCTGGCCCTTGAAGAGATGTGGAAGAGTGAGCTTGATGTTCCAGCCCTTGATGGATGAGTGACCTGTAGTACTGTATCTGTGTGTGTTTATATCTTGAGGAGATATCTGCCCGGCCTACTAGACTCCGAGATGCTCAATAAATATGATAGTAAGGGAGGTGTACAAAGATTGTCACTGCACCTCTCTCTGATCTCTGCATATATGGGGCATTTGGAATGGAAATGTTTTTCACACGGAGTCTCAATCAGGTGGAACCTACATGTCCTTCTCTCTTTGGGAATCCTCTGAGCTCTACCTCTCTTTATTTCAAGTTGGTCTGAAGAGGTCTGACCAGCCCATGGCCAAAGGGCGAATAGCTGGGTCTGATCAACCCTTTTTGCAAATACTCGTCCATGACCTTACAAACCTCATTCTCCTCCTGCAAGCTCATTCGAAATGGAGGTCGAGTAGTTCTGGTACCAATGGAAGTCGAGCGGTTGTGGTACCAATGGTGGTCGAGGGGTTGGACTCGTTTTTGGTACCAATTCAATTCTATGCTCAATGTTCTTGCACAGATGTAAACCCGAAGGTAAGTCTTAAAAAGAACTCTTGGAATTCTTCTCTTACTTTATCTGTAAGTACTTGAACATTCCAACTAGAGTTTCCTTGATTGCAAGAATCCATCACTACGCAAGATGAATACATGAAATAAAGAAAATAAATATACTTACAATCGATCTTGAGCAACTTGGTTGTGGTCTCCAATCGAATCTCTTGGAGATTTGGCTGTCCACAGATTAGTAATCGCCTCCCCTCATGCTCAAACTGATAAATATGTGAAGCAAAATTTATCATTGGTCGTTTTTAGCATGCCACTTTTTACTTAAGACTACATCAATGCGGATGAGTCTATGCTATCTCAAAATCCAATCTGTCCTCATAGGATTGGATCTGGATGGGTAGATCTACTACTCGTCGGTCCCATGTCTCAATATCCCTCTCATCAGCTAACTCCACTATGTATACTTTGACTCCAGAGTGTCTTAGTGTAATCATGTCTTAGTGTAATCTTCTAACAAGTTGGGAACTAATGATATTATGCGTAGACCCAGTGTCAAAGAGGACCTTGACAAGCTATCCTGCCACGTCTCCTCTCATAATAGTGAGTTTTGTATCAGAGAATTGGTATCCTTTATATGCCACTAACGAAAGCATAACGTCTTGCACATAAGGAACCTTCTTCGTGACCATCATGGCCACTATAGGAGATGATATTTGAGATGGCGAATCATCAACATCCTGATCTACATCACTCCATGCATTGATTCTCATTAAACATCTATTTGCTTAGGTTATCAACTCTTGAAATTTTCAAGATTCAACAGTACTATTGAATCAAACAAAAGTCATTATTACTTTGCTTATTATTACAAAACGAAGATAATATAAGCTTTTTGTTTCATGATGATGTGGGAAGACGTGGTTCCTAGACACAGCAAAAGGTCAAATGGACCCTCCCAACATCAACTCTTTGCTTCACTAGACTATGCGAACATCATCTTACAATCTCCAAAGAATATAAAGATGAAATTAAGGTTAATTGGGCTCGAAAAAACCTTTATAAAAGAAACATGAAGAGTACTTTCCAATGTCCAAAGTTTCATCCAAAGATGCATGATGAACAAAAAGAAACATACTAAATAAATTTACATAAAAATTTGCCGTTTTGTGTTGATAAATTCTCACAAATTTTGCTTATGTTTAAAGAGGATATAGGGATGTTCTTGCTTAATCTCGGGGCTTGTTTGAAAGTGACTAATGCTACCCCCTTAGCTCATTTTGTGCACAATTACTAGTTCTCTTTATGAAAATGATCCAAACCAATATTTAATCACCCAAGCTACTTGAAAATGACTTAAACTTTCTCGGACCAACAACTTTTCTTTGATTGAAATGTTTGATGTATCATAAGTCGTGGAAAGATTCCCTTAATCATAGGCTCCTTTAATAGTCTTGAAGTGCTCCAAGTACTCAAGTAGATAAGTTCCTTGAATCTTACAAGTTTGGATGTATCCAAAGCCTTTGCTACCATATCAACTTACTCTTGGGTCTTCACATACTCTATTTGAACATCCTTTGTCAGAAAAGATGTCAGAAAAGATACATGGAAAAGGGGTGCCATGTGGGCTAGAGAAAGGATATTCTACTTTTTGACTACCTGGACTATGATCCAGAACCACATCTGTGCTTTAGTCGACGGACATATTTCCAGTAGACCATGGTTCACCACTTTCACTAGACCATGGTCCACTTTTGGAGTTGACCAAGGTCCAACAGTAGTGGACACTGGACCATGGTGTAATGCTCAGACAAGTGATCAGACGCATAGTACAAGAAGAGGTTTAAATACGAGATTTAAATCGGGGTTTAAATCGTAGAGGTTTATAAAATCCAAAATAAAAATCGGAGTTTTTATTCACTGTGAGAGATTTTTATTTTTTGAAACATAAAGCTATGTACCAATGCATATTTAACACCTTTTTGATATACCTGACATGGATAACATATAAAATTACCTAATAGTCTATAATCCCTAGTCACCACACTACTTTCTACCCATCTAGACTCTATATGGCAGGTGGCAAGGGGCAAATAGTGTCAAAAGTGAAGTTTGAAGAAAGGGGCAAATAGGGAAGGTCGAAGCAAAGCGAAAAGAGAGAAGGCTGAATTCCAAAGCAACTTGCAAGGGGCTGATCGTGCTCTATTGCTGAGTGCTCTAATGCTCACCTTATGTTCTAACTTCTTCCTAATGCAAGCTCTGAAGATGAGTATGTAAGAGAAGACTAGAAACTATTCACGAAGGTGAAAGCGAATTCGAAAATAGATGGTGCTAGGTATTTTGCTGAAAACAATTTTTTTTGAAAAAAACCTTCATAAAAATCGTAAAGAATGGTTCCAATGATTTAAAAAACGATTTTTATTTGAAAATCGTCGATTTTTTTGGACTACGATGAGATGACCAGAGCATGCAGAAATTTGTCAGACGAGTAGGCACAATGCACACCTACTCACACAGTGTCCACTGCACACCACTAGATTCACAAATATCAAGATAGTTTGTCCCTCCCCCCCTTCAAGCATAGTACAAAGAGAGTTTTAAAAACGAGTTTTAAAAACGGGTTTTAAAACGTTTAGTACGTAGAGTACTAAAAAAATGGAAATAAAAAACGAGTATTATATTTTGTCGCAACATTTCACTTTTATGTTTTTCAATAATCCATGAGTAATACATATATAGCATTCCTTTACATATCTAGTACTAAAAACACATAAAAAAACTTAATCTATTACCAGTACAGTGATCTAGAGTTAGGAAGGCCCGAAATGAATTTGGTTAAATTAAACAAAAATGGGAATGAAGTCTTAAACAAAGAACTCATGAGCTTAAAGCCCCACATAAAGCACATTGAAACTCCTAAGACTACTATACAACAAACTCCAATTTTGGAGCCAACCGAAGAAACAAAAAACAATGCATTTAGTCGAGGATGGATCAATGTGAACAATGTAATGATGTCCTTGTTAAATGAAATATCTTTTGGAATCAAAATAGGAACTTTTTTCTGAACCAGGGTCCAGATAGGAGGGACTTTTGGTTCGGAATTTGGTAGAGAAGGAAAGAAAAAGACACTAGAGGAAATGCCTACTCCTATAGAAGGAAAAATATGAGAGAGTTGGACATCTATGGACCAGAAAGGTTTACAAATTGTGAGGAATATAGTATATGTGATAATGATATAAAAATCTCTGGATCTGATTTCTTATCTCAATATGTATTGAAACTTGAAGCAGGCCCATAGTCATACTTCTGTTCATCAAGAGAAAAAAAATTTGAAGATGATCTTATAAAAAAAAAAAAAAAAAAAAAAATCTCAAAAAAACGTATATACGACGTTCGGAACGTCCGAACGTCCTAAACGTTTTTTATTTATTAAAAAAAAACGCGTTTTATTTTACTATGCCTTCAAGCTTAGTCTATATAAAACTCCATATATGCAAAGGGAAGGGGCTTAGAGTATTAGTAAAAAGTCTGGAGAAGTAGAGGTGAAGAAGAGCTGTAGCTTGACTTGGGAGTAAGAGGAGCAACACAGAGCAACCGTTTGTCCTTCCAGCACTATGTTCTCTTCTTGTAACTCCTTGAGCAAGAGATAACTCTGGTCTCAGCTTGTCTTCCCCTCACTCGCTATCTCCTTCATTATCTCTGTTCTTGTCTTCCCCTTGACCCTATTGTCTTCTTGTCTTGTATTTAAGATTCTTGTTTTATAATATGGATTACATCGTCTGTTTAAATTGTTAAAGTGACTGATTGTGTTAAGAGTTTGCATCCTGTGCTGAAATTGTGAAGTGACTGATTATGGTGTACAATTGTTGTGATTAGTTGCATCGATCTCTTATCCACCCTAGCTTTTATGCATACTGCATTTGGTTGGACACCCACTCCAAGAGCAAGATTCAGTCTACAGGAGTAACTTTTTACTATTGGTGCAAAGGTCTCCTCATAGTTGGTCCATAGCTTTGTGCATTTCTGTTAGGAAATGGCCATTTGGAAATCCTAATCGTATAATTTTTGGTTAGATTCTCCAAATTATTGTATATAACACTGAACATTTTGATTAAATTGTATTGTAGTTCAATTTCAGGATTAGGTAAAGAATGGTAAAAAATGTGATTTAGGGCTTTTAGAAATGAATCACATATCCATGAAGTACTTGAAGAGAGCAAATTAACCATATATACAATACTTACCCTAAAAGCCATAAAATCAGCCTCGAAAGTCAAACTCTTTTCTGGTCAATAGTTAAGAGCAGCTTAAGAAGTCAGCCAATTTGGTCCAGGTCATAAATTTGGTCCTAAAATTGCAGACATGGCAAAAGAAGTTCTTGCACCTAATTTTGGCTGTGTCACATCATAAGAGCCTTTACATGTCACTCCATATGCCACATCATCTCTTGCGCCAAGATTATAAAAGATTGAAGTGAGATTTCTGCCATTGACTTTTGCTAGTAGCTTTTATAAAAAGCCATCGGTCATACTTGGGCTCTAGATGGAGGTGCTTAACCACACATAACATCAACTCATGAGAGCACTCTACATACACATGCTCATTGTGGAGTCGTCCTCTCTCTCACACACAAGGTGGAGGACCTTCTTGGTGTGGGATTTGCTCTCTGTTGGAGCTACTCTTGGAGGACGGAGGAGTGCTTACTCTTGTTCTCTTGGAGGGCTCGGTGGACCGTGGACTTTAGTGTGTTTATACTCTGGGAGTGCTCTCAAGCTCCCAATGTGAGAAATTGCTTTTGAAGTACTTAGCTTCGTTTTTTCTGTTTTCAATATTTCATGCTGTGTATTGTATATCCTTTTTACCTATCAAGTGAGGATTTTCTTTGTATGGTTCTCATGTACAACAAATCTTCACGGAGTGCATCTTTTACTGAAGTTTCTCTCGTTCTTGCATGTGTTCTTATTGATAATGTCATAAATGCTGGATTCTATATGGTGCAGGTTGCACACTTGTTAGCTGATTGTTGGCTTGAAGTTACTGGGAAATGGAGTTGTACTTTGCCACCTGGAAAGTACTCTGTGTCTTGGCGTCTCAAGGTCGTCAATCCTCAAGGAGGTCAGAGGCACTTCCTGATGTGGCTAAGGCCCCTGAGATTTTTTTTATCACATTCCGGAATAACTTTAGAGAAGGAATTGGATTTCCTTTATTTGCCAAGCAATGCATATGAGAAATGGTTTGAATTCGAAGTCGGCCAAATTCATGTTAAGGGACCAGGGAGGAATGTTGTTCATGTGGATTTAGATTTTGGGTTTCGGGAACTTGATTGCTCATTTTGGAAGGGTGGCCTCTATTTGGATTGTCTTACTGTAAACCATCTCATTCATCCGACAGTATCTACATGCAAAAAACTAAAGAACCGCATATGGTACGCTGGAGCACTGGTGTGTTTTGAGCAACAGTGAGGGAGTGGTACTACAGGGGATAGAGCATGTGTAGTATAAAAACAGGCTTATGTTTCATGTCTATCATTCACACGTGTTTCCTTCTATATAATCTTAAGCCTGACATGCCTGGCCAACTCAAAACATATGGTCTCATGGGACTAGAAAAGGCGTACCCTTTTCCATTCATTGAAATGTAACTCTTTATAAATGGTGTATTTTTGTGTAAG
The DNA here is from genome assembly GCA_020310875.1 of Ceratopteris richardii. NCBI lineage: Eukaryota > Viridiplantae > Streptophyta > Polypodiopsida > Polypodiales > Pteridaceae > Ceratopteris > Ceratopteris richardii. Next base: position 177,671,275 of record CM035409.1, on the reverse strand, counting down.
GCTCTGTTTTTCTGGTGTGCTGTACATTGATCTTTAGGTTGCAAGTTTCGATAAATCTGCATGCATGCATGCATGCATACATACATACATACACACACACACACATATATATATATATATATATATATATATATATATATATATATATATATACATATATCAATATATATATCAATATATATCAATAGTACATACACATACACATACATATATGTGTGTGTATATATATATATATATATATGTATATATATATATATATATATATATATATATATATATATATATATATATATATATATATATATATATATATACACACACATATATGTATGTGTATGTGTATGTACTATTGATATATTTAGGTAGTGATGTGTGTGAACACTCTAGGACCGCCGGGGCACTTTTTTCCCTCTTTAGGAGGTTTTTTTCCCCCGGCTTGTATATACGCCTATTGCCCTAATGGGCTACTTATCTTTGTACATTCAGTCTTGTGTGTTGTGCTCCAAGCTTCTTCTTCTTCCTTGTGCTGTTCGCGTGCTTCCGCAGACGTCTATCTCCAACAATTGGTATCAGAGCAGGTGGTCGCTTCTTCTAGGGCGCCGTCGACACTCCTCCGTTTGCAGTCTCAGATTCGCACGAAATTTGGTGAGCATACTCAGGGTGTTTCCGAGTTCAAAACAGCTTCGTTCTGTGGTGCCGAAATTGCGATCTGAGCTCGTTTCGGCCTCCGAACGCACTATCGTAGCGCTTGTGCAGGCTATTTCGTCCTTTTGTGCCAAAGGTATATACCAGTTTCTGTTCGCCAGTTTAAGCGCCTCGAAGTCTGCTACAGGTCTAGCAGAACTCGTCTGGGAAGTTCTGTTCAACTTTTTGAGATACAGTCAATTTTCTGCATCAAGGTATTTTAGTCACCGGCCATGGCTGAAAGCAGTGATATATTCCGTATGTTGGCTGTTGAGGATAAGTTGGATGGTACCAACTACCCATTATGGGCTTATATGATGCGACATGTACTGGTTGCAAAAGGATTGTGAAACATTGTGCAGGGTGTTGAAAGACGTCCTGTTACACCTTTAACGACAGGTACTGCAAATACAGGTGTTGGAGCTGATGAAGATGGTGTCGAAGATGATATTCCGCAGATTCATGTTCGTGCTGCTGTTTCTGTTGCACCTACTGTAGAGCAGATTTGTTGGGATGGCAGAGATGCCCAGGCACATGCATTGATAGCCTTGTCTGTCAAACGTGCCATTATTCCTCACATTCCCTCTTGCAGAACAACAAAGGATGCTTGGGATACACTTACCACTTTGTACCAGGCTAGGAATGAGGCTCGTGTTGCTTACCTCCGAAAACAGTTAGAGAGTGAGCACATGAATGAAGGTGATTCTATGGACAGTTTTCTTACAAAGATCAAAGACCTGAAGGAACAATTGATTTCTGCTGATGAGGTTATACCAGATAGCTCACTTGTGCAGACCGTTCTGAATGGTCTTCCTGATTCATATCAGAGTTTTGCCTCTACTCTTCGGTTGATGATGAAAGGCAATCCGAATGCCTTGTCATTTGAGGAATTAGTCTCTATTCTGTTGCAGGAAGATCAGTCCAGGCAGAACAGGTCCATTATGCGTGTTGCAGATCAAGCTTTCCTGGCTAGTCAGAAGGGCAAAGGAAAATGGAGCTCTTCCACTAGTAAGCAAAAATCTGCAAATGCTGCACAATCGAAGAACCAGGATAAAGATGAAAAGAAATCAGAAAAGCAGAAATTGTTCTGCAAGTACTGTAAAGGAAATGATCATATTATAAAGAACTGTCCAAAACTGGCTGCTAAAGAGGCAAAGAAGAAAGAGGCTGGAATGGTTGTTGCAGAGGCCTCTACACCAAAAACAGAGTCTGCAAATCTTGTGCAGGAAGAAGAATGGGCGTTTACTACTGTCTGCAGTTTTGACCCATCTTCTCATGATCAGTGCATGTCTGTAGTAGACTCAGATGTTTGGTACTTTGACAGTGGGGCGACCAAACATATTACCTCGCAGCGCAGTTTCTTCTCTTCACTCGAGCCTGCCCCTATAGGGAATACTGTCACATGCGCCAATAACTCCTCTTATCCTGTTATGGGAGTTGGTAAGATCATTCTGACTACTGCTGATGGTAGTTCTTTCACTTTGTCAGATGCTTTATTTGTGCCAGGGATCAAAAAGAACCTGTTATCAGTTTCTGCATTAGCCAAGATTGGCTTGGTTGTGAAATTCGTTGATGACAGGTGTACAGTCCATGATCTCTCAAATGGCGATGTGATTATTGCTTCTGGCATTTTATGTCGTGGGCTGTATAAGCTCATAGACTATGAAAGATCTGTGAATGATTCGGCATGTGCAGTTCATGATTCTCAGGCTATGTCAGATGCAAAGCTTTGGCATGCATGATTTGGTCATCTGAATTTTGCTAGTTTGTTACGCCTGCAGAAATCTGAAATGGTGTCCTCTTTGCCCAAACTTGAGGCACCTGGAAAACATGTTTGTGAAGGCTGTATTTTGGGCAAAATGCAGCGTTCTTCCTTTCCAAAAGATGGTTCAGTTCGGGCTACACAGAAATTGCAGCTTGTACATAGTGATGTCTGTGGTCCTATGCAGACACCCTCTTTTGGAAATTACCTTTACTTCGTGACTTTCATTGATGATTTTTCCAGGCATGCATGGGTATATCCACTCAAAGCAAAGTCCGAAGTGTTCATGTGCTTCAAACAGTTTTTGGTTTTAGCTGAAAATCTGTCAGCATGTAAAATGGGCACCCTCCATTCTGATCAAGGGGGGGAATATATGTCTTCAGATTTTACTGCATTTCTGGCTGAACGTGGGATAAAACACCAGTGTACAGTGCCGTATACACCTCAACAGAATGGAGTTGCTGAACGAAAGAACAGGTCACTCATGGAGATGGCGAGGTGCATGGTCAAAAGTCAGGCTTTACCACATAGTTTCTGGCTTGAGGTTGTCATGTGTGCAGCATATGTACTGAACAGGTGTCCCACTAAAGCGTTGCAGTCTATCACTCCATATGAGGCTTGGCATGACCGCAAGCCATCTGTTGCTCATCTGCGTGTTTTTGGTTGTTTGGCATATGCATTAGTGCCTGAACAACATCGCAGAAAATTGGATGATAAGGTAGTAAAATGTATTTTTGTTGGGTACAGTTCTGAAAGTAAAGGCTATCGTTTGTATCATCCACAGACTAAACGCATTCTGGTTAGCCGTGATGTTGTCTATGTGGAAGATGCTATTCAGCCATTTCTTTCATGTACTAAGGAGACATCTGTTAGCTCCAAAGACATGTATGATACTTTGATGCCTCTTTTTACAGGTGGACAGGCTAGTGCTGGTCCTAATGAGGCAACTTCTCAACCTTGGCAGGTTTCATATGATGATGGAGATCATTCCATTTCTGATGCAGATTTACATGATGCACTTGTTGATGAGAGAGCTGATATTGAGCAGGCAAAAACTATGCCAAAATGGCTGGTGCAGACTTTGCGTGACAGCAAATTAGATGCACCTTTGTCATATCGTACTCGTTCAGGCTCTCATAGTGCCTCCTTTGCATCAGATTGCTATGCTATGGCTGCATCTAGTCTCTGTGA